>MU789424.1:92206-109326 GCA_026770625.1 Nicotiana glauca
GGAGATCGGTTATCCCACATTCCCCATTAGATCCGAAAAGGGTCCTAAGATTCTTGTATTTATCTATCATTCATCTTTTATCAAATAAAATAGCATCCGCCTCACTCAAGATTGGGTGAATCTTCTCCTTTATTTATATTTTATTGTCATTTTATGTTATGTAACGCATGATCTTTTTCATATTATTAGATCCGGCCATAACTACTGCCAACATTTGTACTCAACTATATTTTTCTATTCACTTCATCAATCTCAGATCTAGAATTAATTATCTTTAACTATGATTTATCATCTATCTTCTCATTCAATTAGTTTAACAAAAAGGCATAATACTTTTTGGTCAAAGAATATTTTTTATTGACTGTTTGATTTGTGTATAAAAATAATATGTATTGCATAATTTTTTTTAAAAATTATTTGTTTACACAAGTACCTTCCATGAAACTAGGGGCGGATTTGTAGGCAAATACATGAGGTACGTGAATCCATGGTCTTTCCGTCAAACTAGATATTTTATGTACATATTTTTTTATAACTGATCTAATATTATATGCTGGCAAACATGCTCCAAAGAGGTTAAATGATGTACTTGGTTGAATGTTGAGTTATTATCTAGAGGACTAGATCAAATCTCACTTAATGCTTTGTTTTTCTCCCTTTTTTGTAGTGCACTCATGTTATAAAATCCTAAGTGTGCCTCTGTATGAAACGTTAGAAATGCTTTGGAAAAGGTATTGAAAGGATATCTTTGTCTTTATACATGCTTATTCATGTATTAAAAATTATGGTATTACTTATGATTTGCAATGTATAAGAATAATACTTAATATGATATATTCGTTAAAAAATATTATATCAAACAAGGGATTAATAATATCAAAGCTAATACATATATTATTTTTCCTAATATATCCTACCAAATGAACACTATGTGTATTATATTACTACATACCTCTTAAATTTATGTGACGGTGTTTAATTGAATACGACATTAAAAAAAGTTAAGAATCTATTATCTATCATAAATATTTGTTTGACTATATCACTATAGTTAAAATAATTAGTTAATAAAAAAGTAAAATATTTTTTGAGGACAAACTAGAAAAAATGTTATACCATATGTATTGGGATGGAGGGAGTAAAACATACTCTACTATTTTCTTCATTTCTGCATGCCCTTAAAAAGACCTTACAACACAAACAGAATCACCAAAAGGGCACTGCAAATTCTGCAAAAAGCTTCAAAAAAAAGATTTTTTCTTTGGATTCCCACAAAATTTGGGTCACTGTTTGTTCCCTTAGAAAAAAATAGCTATAAAAGTTTTCCTTTTTCTTTCTCCCCATTTGCCTACTTCTGTTATGTCATAGTTGAAATGCTTGTTCACTAAAGAGAACTGCAAAAGCTTTAAAAAATATACTTTTTCTGGGATCCCTATAAATTGCCACTCTTTGTTTTATTTCTTGAAAAAAGTAGCCATAAAGGTTCCTCCTTTTTCTTCATTTTCCCTGTAAAATGGGTGCTCGTTGCTCAAAATTCTCTTTTTGCTGGTGGCATTCTCATCTCAAACCATCCCTCCTTGATTCTTCTGATTTGGGTATTTATTTTCTTGGCAAATTTCTCTGATCTTTGTGCTCTTTGTGCAATTTTTGATTAGATTTTACTTTGTTATTTTTTTTGTTGTTGCAGAGAATGGAGGGAAGAACGAGAAAAATGCATTGCCAAGTTTTACTGAGTTCAGTCTAGATGAGTTAAAGATTGCTACAAATGGATTTTCTCCAGAAAACATAGTATCAGAACATGGTGAAAAAGCTCCAAATGTAGTTTATAAAGGCTTGCTTGAAAATGGTCGTTGGGTTGCTGTTAAAAGATTCAATAGGTCTGCTTGGCCTGATTCTCGCCAATTCTTGGTTAGTATTGATCATTAAATTGTGTTGCTCTATTTCCCAATTTTGTAACTTTTTTTTTTGGAAGGAAGTAAAGTTGCCTCCATGTACTAGTAGGTCTCTTGTAGAAATGCAGTTAATGCTGTGTACAATAGACCTTGTGGTCCGGCTCTCTCTGGATCTCGCACATAGCTGGAGCTTAGTGCACCAGGCTGCCTTAATTGATTTTATTGTAATTTGGACAATGTTTGTGTTGTTGTAAAGGATGAGGCAAAGGCAGTGGGGAATCTGAGGAGTGAGAGATTGGCAAATCTAATTGGATGTTGCTGTGAAGGGGAAGAAAAATTGCTGGTGGCTGAATTCATGCCTAATGAAACCCTTGCAAAGCATTTGTTTCACTGTAAGTAATAATGTCAAAATTTTGTATTTCAGAAATTTAGATTGTAGGAACATTATGTTGTAACTGATGGGATTTGTTTGTGATTACTAGATTGACTGTGATTTTCTGTTTTTGTGGTTGTATGGTCAATTGCATCTCTCTCTTTTTTCAACTTTAATTGAATGAATCTGTGATTAAGGCTTGAATGTTTAATACCTTTGAAATGGAATAGGGGAGAATCAACCTATGAAATGGGCGATGAGGTTGAGAGTCGCTTTTTACCTATCGCAAGCTTTGGAATACTGCAGTAGCAAGGGTCGGGCATTATATCATGATCTTAATGCTTACAGAATCTTATTTGATCTGGTAAAGATTGATTCTACTGCAGCTTTCGTTATTCCTAAAATGGTTGCTGTAGGTGTAGTCCTCTTAAAATTGGTTAGCATTTTTACAGGATGGTAATCCTAGACTCTCTTGCTTTGGCCTGATGAAGAACAGTAGAGATGGAAAGAGTTATAGTACAAATTTGGCTTTCACTCCCCCTGAGTACTTGAAAACAGGTCAAATATGATTTCTCTAAGCTATTATTTTCTCAATCCAAGTTGCATGTTCTGCACTGGGGACTTAAGATGGCTTTTTGTTTTTCACCATAAAGCTTTAGCCTCAAGAAAGATCTGCTTAAATTAGTTCAGTCTAGCAGATCTTTTAGTAGTATTTTGAAACGAGTTTATGATTGGCAGGAAGAGTGACCCCTGAAAGTGTAGTTTACAGCTTTGGAACAATGTTGCTAGATCTTTTGAGTGGAAAGCATATTCCTCCGAGCCATGTAAGTTGCAGAAGATTCTGATGTGCACTATATGAAATCCTTTACAAATGAAACTTTGTTTGTTAACTTTATTATTTGAGTTCCTAAACATGAAGAACCAATGTTTCTTTTACTTTGTTATAGGCACTTGATCTAATTCGCGGGAAGAACTTTTTGATGCTTATGGATTCTTGTTTGGAGGGTCATTTTTCTAATGATGATGGAACAGAGCTTGTTCGGCTAGCCACACGTTGTTTGCAGTATGAAGCACGTGAGAGGCCTAACGCAAAATCTCTTGTCACTTCTCTTATGTCTCTTCAGAAAGAAACAGAGGTATGACCAACTGATAGAATTATGTGTCCCTCGACTTGCTTAAAGATCATTTTGAGAACTGCTATCTATCTTCATTTATGAGATCGAATATGGATTTAATGCCTTAGAGATGAAATAGAAATATCTCCTTCCTTTTTGCATTTTGGTATTTGGTTGTCTAGGATCACACTTTAGCAAGGTTGATTCTGTTACTATAGTGTGGACATATCTCCTGTGTCTTTCGCTATCTCGTTTTTTCTATTTAATTAACAATGGAAACGGAAACCTTGGTGGAATTATTTGACTTATGGGAAAGATGCATATTGTATTTTAATTGCAATACATTCCTCAGATGAACCACCCAGGTTTCTGCTGTATTTTGTTTTGAGTAGTGCTTGGAGCCCATGTTTATTATTGATATAATCCAGGTGCCATCACATGTTTTGCTGGGCATTCCACATGGAACTGCAACCCCACCTCAACCGCTATTGTTGACGCCAATGGGTGAAGCATGTTTGAGAAAAGATCTTACTGCCCTTCATGAAATATTGGAGAAGACTGGATACAAGGATGATGAAGGAATTGCCAATGAGGTTTTTTTTTTATCTACAAAATTTCACTATTCATATAGCAGTATCAATTAGCTTTGTTTCTCGGTGTCAAATACATTATGTCAAATAATTAACCTGCTTCCTCTTTTCTTTAGCACCTTGGGTGAAAAACAAGTTTCTATTTCCTTAAATAATTTTTTGACATGGTAATCTTGATAAGCAACCACTTTTAAAAGGTGACTTCAGGTATAGAACTTTAGATAAAGTTGGATCATTTACTAGTATAATGATCCAACTATAGTATCATGCTTCTTCCTCTGATTATTACCATGCAAGAGCCCACTATGTTTTTTTTTTAAAATTTACTTATTCTATTTTTCATTTCCATCAAATAGCAGTGGGACCTACCTGAGTGTCATTATTAATCCCATGTGTTATCCTTACAGATATAATAGTAAAGTTTAGATCTTTTGTCTGTTGATCGTAAAAACAAAAAGACTATAGTAAGCCAATATAAGATACCCAATGTTCTATTTTGATTTTCCATATAGTATGTGTTTTTCACCTCCATATCTCAATAGCCCCACTATAAAGATCATGTCTCATTTTTATTAGTACAACTTGATCTTGATTTTGTTATTTTGTGATTCCATTTCAGCTTTCATTCCAAATGTGGACAAATCAGATGCAGGAAACCTTGAATTCTAAGAAGCATGGTGATGCTGCTTTCCGAGCCAAGGATTTCATTACTGCCATTGATTGCTATACACAGGTTTGACCACCTAAAAATACGTTCAATTTCTTAATGGCTAAAATTGGCGGCTTTTATCATAGTTGTTAAAAAAATTATAGGAAGACTTCATAACAATCCTCTCTCTGTCTGTAAAAGCTCAAACACAATATGTTCGAGGAGGGCTCACATGTTATTCTGTTTAATATAGTTCATTGATGGAGGGACCATGGTATCACCAACAGTATTTGCGAGGCGTTGCTTGTGTTATCTGATGAGCGACATGCCACAAGAGGCTCTAGGGGATGCAATGCAAGCTCAGGTTGTTTTCGCTGAGTGGCCAACTGCCTTTTACCTCCAAGCTGCTGGCCTCTTTATCCTTGGGATTGAGAATGATGCCCAAGAAGCTCTTAAAGAAGCCACAAAGTTGGAAGCAAAAAGGAGCAAAAACTGAATTGTATAGATTTGCATTTCTTTGATATTTATTGTCTTAATTTTCTTGTATTTATAAACAAAAGCAACACTAGAGGGCTTATGAACAAAATTGATTGTTGAATGTTAATATTCAATTTTTGTTCTTTCCATCTCGGAAGTTTGTTTTTCACATTTGGTGAAAGATTATATCTTATCCTTGGATGCATTTCTATTCTTTATTGTTTATTTTGAAAGTAGTGGAATTCAGTTTTATTTATCAATGTGACTAGGCCAAGAATTCATATTGAAGGCAGAGAGCCAGAAGAACAGTTATCACTGAATGGCATTGTGATAGCAAAATGAAAATCCAAATAGGAAAGCTAAGATCCACTGAATGGCAGCTTTTAGTTGATTTGGTGCAAAATGCCATGAAGGAACTCTATTACAAATCATAATCTCAATAACTCAATAAACCATTTAATACATGCTTCAAGATATGTAATATAAAGATTCAAAAATACAGAATACTCAACATCACCTTATATAGAAGGAAAGCTAAGGAGTGAGGTAGACAGTGAAGTGAGTAATTGTTTCTAAACCATCAGTTCTATGTTGATCCAAATGAGGAAGAGTCTCACTGGTAGCATATCCTTTAGCATTCTCAACTAAATCTGAATAGCATTTTACTGATTACTTAGGCAGTTATGTACACTATGTCATTCATTTTTTTTGTGCTACTACTCTCTATCATGCTCTATTCACCAGCTCCACCTTAAAAGTCATACTATTCTGTACTTGTAGATGTAGGTTGTATCAAGTTTACATATACTAGGGACATTCCCAACACTTATTCACATTTACCTTTTTTTTTTTTTTGTGGCTAAAGAAAAAAGTATAAATTGCAAGCAGCAACAGCAACAAACCCAGCGATATCCTACAAAGTGGGGCCTGTAGCGGGTACGCAAATCTTACTCCTACCTTATGCAGGTGAAGAGGCTGTTTCCGATAGACCCCAGCTCAAGAGGGAAAAAAACTAAAAAGGAAGCCGGAACAAGAAGTAAAATGCGATTTAAGCTTCCTTCTATAGCTGATATAAAAAGAAATGAAGTTATTACATCTTTTTGTAAGTAGCTCAAGAACTAAAACACCGAGGTTGTTATAACTTTTTACAATACATAATATCATTCCTAGTCCCATCAGTGTGAAACAACACATGTGATAGAATATCCATGAATCAGTTTTTCATTGTTGCCCCCCTGTGACACATGAATCTTCAACACTCATTATCAAATAAGCTTATAAACTTTGTTATATGGGTCTTTTATTGGTATTCACATATCCATATCAAACTGATGGATACAGTATGAATATGGGCATTTTGCACCAAATCAACTAAAAGCTGGATATATCAATACTGGATACTTAAACACACCTCATCAGATACGTACCTGTGAACATGTTCGTGTAAAAAAAGCATATTGTAAACACATTCTCACAACTCCCACACCAAAGTCTTGTCTACTTGAAGTTTCCCACAAAACCATGTGAGACGCGCTGCATACTATTGATTGAAGAGAACAATAGAGAACTAAAATCAGATGAAATAGGTGAACAAAAATCTAGCAACCTATTCACTAAATCATAGACATTGATATCTGCATCAAGTAAGATGCTCCAACATTCTGGCCAACAGCTGTTAATAACAGTGAAATTGACTTATTGTAACAAAAAAGTCAGTAAGAGTCATTAGACATTGCTTCAGATCATCTTTCCTAACAAGGAGTAAAAAAGTAACCGAATTCTAAACATATAGATAGTAAAACGTATTCGAGCTGTCACCACCCTTTAAGCAATAAAAACAAGCATTATCAATTTCTTCCTTCCTATTCTCGCCGACAGATTATGCAAACACCATGAGGTAGACAATGGAAAAATGTTACATAGGTCGAGTGTTCCCAAGAAGCTGCCCCACTAGGTTAGTCACCTGCAGAAAAAGATTAAAATGGTATGCTTAGTTATTGTTGGATCTTGAAGAGAAAATAAGTATAACCTCAACTAATTAACTTGAAGTTTCAGGAGCATAGATACCAACCAATATTAAGTTTTAATGCAACTACCACAGATGTAATGAATATCAAGATTATCGCCACCTCACGTTCACTCAAATCTCGAGTGAAAAGGTTGGGCGGCATTACAAACAGCAGTACATATACGGGAGTAGTGTTGGCAAATGGGTGGGTCAGATTGGATGTGGGCAGGTTGCAAAGGGGTTAACCAACAACGGATAAAAAATCTGACTCACTCATATTTAATAAGGATAAAAAATGGGTTCAATGACCGATAATATGAGTATCCATATTATCCATGACTTCTAGAATATTGTTATTTTGGGGAGAATTCCTAGCTTCAATATCTGTTACAATTGTCTTCTTCCCTACAGCATGCGACCAATTTGGAAGGTTATCAACTAAAGAAAATGTCAAAGCGGTTAATTAATCATTGAAAGTCATGCTTATAACACAGGTAATAACAGTGTCAAAAAAAGCGTCCGCTTCCTCACTTTAAGCGAGAAGCGAAGCAGAGTGATGGGTTGGTCGCTACCCTAACTAAAAGCGGCTCAGGTACAGAAAAGCGACCGTTTCTCTCTAAAAAGCGAGAAGCGATGAAGCGGTCGGGAGCGGAAGAAGCAATCGCTTCTTGAATTAAAAGGCCCAAACGAGTCTTTTTCAATTAAAAGACCCAAATCGTTGAGTCTTCTGTTTTAGACACTTCTTCAGCAGCAAACTAGGGTTCTGAACCAGCCTTTTCTTCCTCAAAAACAACTTTCAAGTTTCAACAGGTATGTTTTTATTTTCGTTTTTCTTCTTTTTCTTTTTCTTTTTCTTTCTAGGCAGAATACATAGACAGACACTTAAACTATCAAAGAAAGTTCACCTGAACACCTCAACTAAGACATTTTCCACCTAAACACTTTTACTATACTTTTACTGCACCAGTTTAACACGTCCGACAAGTTTAACACGTCCGACCTTTTAGGGAAAATGTTGTTGATGATTACATCCACCTTTATGTTGATAAAATAACCCTATTGTCTTAGTTGTCTTAGTACAACATAAAGGTCGGACGTGTTAAACTGGTGCAGTAAAAGTGTTTCGGTGAAAAATGTCTTAGTTGAGGTGTTCAAGTGAGCTTTCTTTGATAGTTTAAGTGTCTGTCTATGTATTCTGTCTTCTTTCTAAAAAGTCCAAAAAGCGCCGAAATGCTGGCGAATTTTTTTCAGAAAAATTCTGCCCTGTTTCTGCCCAAATTCTGCCCAGATTCTGCCCAATTATATATTTTTTATTCTTAGTTCTTATTGCCTTTCTTATTTTGTGCTTTAATTGATGCTACTCTTTAATTTTTTAATTCAAGTATTGAACATTTGCTTACAATTACATGTGTTGTCTATGCCGTATTTATTTTAATTTTTTTTTAAAAATTCCGCTTCACTTCAAAAAAGCAGGCGCTTAGCTTCTCGCTTTTCGTGAAATGGGGGTTGTCGCTTTTCCTCGCTTCACGCTATTTTTAACACTAGGTAATAAGACCCATGAGTCCCAAATAGTAAAAAACTAAAATTGGAGCACAAAATTCAAATCTTCAGACACCATGAAGGGATGGAAAATGGGGAAGAAACCAAAAACTGAATGATGATAACAACAACAACTGCTACCCAGTAAAATCCCACATAGTTGGGTCTGGGAAGGGTAATGTGTACGCAGACCTTACCCCTGCCCCGATAGGGGCAGAGAGGCTGTTTCCGATAGACCTTCGGCTCTCTCAGAAAGACGAAAGTAAAGTAAGAAAAAACAAGAGGAGAGAAATCATTAGTAACTCCAGTGGAAATCGTAATAATAACAGAAACATAAAAACCGAAAGATGAATAACATGCAATAACAGTAACCATAATCTAAGGCCCAGGGCTAAGACAAACCACAAGAATAGTGTAGGTCCAACATAAACTGCAAGTCATCTAAGACCAACCCAAATCCAACCCCGCCTCGCCCCCGAAATGAAGTAAGGACAGGGTTACTACCCCTATCGTACCACCCTAATGCTTGACCTCCAGGCATTCCTATCAATTGCCATGTGCTCGGAAATGTGCAGTCGTGCCATGTCCTGCCTGATCACCTCTCCCCAATACTTCTTAGGTCTCCCTCTACCTCTTCTTGTACCCACCACGGCCAACCGCTCACAACTCCTAACCGGTGCATCGAGGCTTCTCCTCTGCACGTGCCCGAACCATCTGAACCTCGCTTCCCGCATCTTGTCATCATCAAGAATGATGATAATATGCTCAAAATAAATCTCAATGAATAACTTGGAAATCCCGACAAGACACTAACTGCCAAATTTTTGTATGAATTTAAGCTCAAAATTTCAACATCAGAACTCAATATATTTGTAACTTTAAGTATATAGAATATTTATTTATTTTCGTTAGATCAAAGCCAAAATGCATTTTGCCAAATGTTAAGTGTTTTGCATATATATATATATATATATATGTCATATAATTGAAATATT
Organism: Nicotiana glauca; assembly: GCA_026770625.1. Classification (NCBI taxonomy): domain Eukaryota; kingdom Viridiplantae; phylum Streptophyta; class Magnoliopsida; order Solanales; family Solanaceae; genus Nicotiana; species Nicotiana glauca. The sequence goes on from MU789424.1 coordinate 101,845, forward strand.
TCATATAAGAGTTTAGGGCTAATATTTATTTAAGGATACAAGATCCATCTCACTTGTATCTTCTGCAAATCTCCAACAAGGAGCACGATGAGAACTGAGAGCAATTTCAATAATTTTCTAGGTGTTTTAGTACTTCAAAGTAGAGAAGGCACTATTCTGTTCCAACCGACGATCAATGACATATTGCGTGATGAAAACATGAGTGATAGCAGTCATGCTATATGTATTATGATGCGGATTAGGCTGGGAATGTCATCGATAGAGTCTCAACTGTTATCTTCTATTTTTTTGCCATAATCCTGTTAGCTGTTCCTCCAAGAACAAAACACATAATTGGCTCCTCTTACAAAACTGAATATTGAGCTGTTGCGAGTGCACTTGGTGAAATGACCTGGGTAAAGAACCTTTTAGCAGAGTGCAACTCAACTTCACAAAGTTCCAACTATTTAGCAAAATCTTAGTACTTAATTGGTTGGCGACCTGAACTTCCGCCTTGTTGGTCAAGGTTCATTTTCCCTTCCCCTCACCCTATAATTAAGAAAAAAAGTTCCAACTATTTACTGTGATAATATGGCGCCACATACTTGTGTGAAAATCTTGTCTTCCAAAGTCGAGCGTAACACATTGAAGTGGATTTCTTTATGTTAGAAAGCAATCATAGCATAAACAAGTTCAAGTTGAAAACATGTTGCATATCAACTAGCGGACACTCTCACAAAGGCTCTTCCTAAACCATCTTTTGACAGCAACATGTTAAACCATCTTTTCTTCTTCTGCGATGTCTGAAGCGTGGGATATACTACTTATCAAAAAAAAAAAGCCCGTGGGGATATACAGCCCAAAACTTTTTTCTTCTTCGGTTCTTCTTCTGTGATGTCTGAACCGTGGGGATATGCTGCCCAAAGGTACTTTAATTCAAATTGATAATCTGAAAAATTTGGGGCAGCATATCCCACGATTCAGACATTACAGAAGAAGAAGAAGAACCATAAAAAAAAATGGACATCATATCCCTATGGTTCAGACATCACGAAAGAAAAAGAAGATTAGAAGAAGAATAAGAAGGAGAAGAAAAAAATTGGGTAGCATATCACCACCCTTAAGAAATCACAGAAGAAGAAGATTATTATTAGAAGAAGAAAAGAAATCAAATCATATCTCAATAAGCTTGAAGAAGAAATGGAGAAGGGACAGAAAAAAACCTAGTTGTGAAGTCTGTTTCAGTAAAAGAACTTGACCCTTTTGTTGTTTGCCTTAAATTCAACCCATTAAATTGATTTTTCCCCTAAAGCGCATGCTTCCCTCGCTTCTCACTTCGACAGCACTTCTTAGACAGAAGTGTTTGCTTTTGTTTACCTACTACACTTCGAACAACTGAAGCGCCTGCCTGCTAGCTGAAGCAGTCACTTTTCGAAACACCGGTTTGATCATGCACTTTCTTGGCATAGACGGTATGTCCAGGTTGGACAATAGCCTATTTGGCCAACCTTCTAAAATCAGCTTATTTTGAGAAGCAGTTTGTGTTTGACTAATCAATTTGAAAAGTACTTTGGAACAACAATTAGTATTTGGTCAAACTTTTAAAAAGTGCTTCTAAATGTATTTTCTAAAAAATACTTTTCAAAAAAGAGCTTTTGGGGAGAAGCTATTTTTTTCTGCTTCTACTCAAAAGCAAATTTTTCCTTCCAAAAGCTTGACCAAACACCTAAACTTTGAAAAAGTACTTTTGACCTTGGACAAGCTTGGCCAAATAGGCTACTAGTCTAGATGGTGAAAAAAGTATTTTTTTTTTTTCCAAAAATGCTTTTTTTTTAGCCAAAAGTGCTTTTTTCCTTCAAAAGCTTGGGGAAAAAGCAGTTTTGGCTAAAAAAAAAAACTTGGCAACAAAAAAAAAAAACTTGGCCAAACAAGCTATAAGTTGGGTCTTACAGAAACTCTAGTTCAGAGAATTCCTAATTTGCCTTAAAAAGAAAATGTATTTACTTTTAGGTGAAATGGATATGCATAGAGCTCTAGTTGATTAAATCATATATCATGCACGCATGTTACATGAAAAACAAACATTACGCAGTACAAACTCAGACTACCAAAATTTCCACTCAAAAACATAAACAAGTGCATATAAGCATGTTATGTGAAACCATAGACACAAAAACCAAAGCTTTATTGAGGTAGCAAAGCACATGCATTGTTTACCTGCCAGTACTTTGAAACACATTTGTCAATACAACTGTTTTCACCCATGTTCAACTCCGAGTCCTTGTACCTGAAAAGCCATTTGCAATGCAATGTCAGCCACAAAACAATGTCCTGACAAAGTAATGCACAAAACTCATATTAGGCCAGAAGGATAAAGAAGAATGAGTAGAGTAACATACTTGTTCTCCACGCATTTGTTGAAACATGTATGCGTAAGCCTGAATTATAGTTTTAAAATGAAAAGAGAGCAGGTAAGAAATTAAAGAAGTAGGTAGGATGAGAAATGCAACTAGAGTCCAGCAAGTTAAAACCAAAACAAGACAACAGCTAACTCTACCTTCATGCAGAGTAACAAAAATAACTTCCAAACATCATATTAAGTGTTTTGTAGCATATCTTATACATTAGCATTTGTCGTGTTCCCACAGCACCTTTCGAGGGACTAGACCGGGGCATTTTTACACACTTAAAGACCTAAAATAAACAAAGAAAGGTGTCCATTCCATGACATTGCTTTCATATGAAGCGGTTTACAGAATTAGACATGGTATAGAGGTCCTATGCTCGAATCTTGCACCATCCTCGACAAAATACTTTTTGCGTGCTTGTCCCAAGAAAAAGAATTACTAGGTCATATGAGTAAGGGTGCACATAAAAGATAAAACTTAAAATAAATAAGCAGGAGTGTCATCTCTCTAACTAGTTTAAGGTGGTTTACACAAATCACATCAGGTTTTCCTCTCCAATTTTATTTTGGACTTTTTGGTGTCAAAAGGACAGATACCACTGATCCCCGCTCACAACCCAAATGTTAGTAGTGAAAAAATAGTATAACTAAGTATAGCATACAATCGTGCACCAATCATCTAGTTCATCAAGTGTAAAACTTCAATTCATCAATACCACTCATTGACTAAACTTTTCTATATGATCAAGTAAGTATCCGGGCCAGTTTGCACTATTTTGGCGGGTACCTACTGCCTCTGTACATGTACCGAGTAACTCTACCTACTAATATTTAAGCAAATGGCAAGAAATCACCTAGTTTTTTTTTTTTTTTTTTTTTGCCTCCTTGTACAATTTGCTAGTATCAGCAAAATTATGCAAATGGGTATACTTCAAAACATTCAAAAAAGCTAAAAGGTACATACTTGTTAAACATCTCCACTCTATACTCCATCTCTTTCTCCGCCATAGCAAATATCTGCTCTCACCCAAAAATTAAAAGAACCCAAGATTTAATAGATCCGAAATAGACACCCTTCAAGGTGGATACAAAAATAGTATAAAGTGAAAAGAAGAAAACAAAAACCTGTTCTTTTTCCATGTCGGAAGCAGCAGCCATTAAAACTGAAAGAGTAAAGAAAGATTAGTTACATGTAAAAATTAAAACGCAAAAGAAAAAAGAACTTTATAAGATATTTGCATACCCTTTGTTTGTTTAAAGAAAGAAAATCTTGGAGTAAGTTGTTTGGAGGAAACGTAAAACCTATGAAGCAGCGACGAAAGAATAAGAGGCGCAAGAACAGACTGTGAGGGTTTTGAGGTGTAAATATTTTAGGGGTCGTTTGGCAGGGCATACAAGAATAGTGCGAAATAAGTTGTATTAGTAATGCATATATTAGTAATGCAAGCATTAGTTATGCAAATATTATTTTTTATCTATTATTTAGTGTGGTATATTAAAATTATAATGCATTACATAATTTTTAAGAAAAATAGTTGCTTATAAAAATACCCTCCATATTTTCTAGCTTTAAGGGACTTTAAGAATAATTTTGTCTTTAATCATACTAATGCATGCATTAAAGTCTTGGTATTACTAATGTCATGATTTTCTATGCATTACTTAAGCATAGAATAATACCATGTATGATGTATAACTAATATATAACTAATACTTGTATTAGTTATACATAAATTGAAAAAATATACCAAATAATATATTAATAGGGCTTAGAGCTAATGCTTTCATTATTTTTTCTAATAACTCCTACCAAACGACCCATTAATGTGATGACGCTAACTTGTCTCCCAATTCTACCAATGTTGCTGTCTCGAGGAAATGACAAACCAGTCCCTTAAATTTGGGATTAGATTTACAGTAGTCCTTGAAATATACTTGTAAGCGGTTTTAGTCCGTTAAGTTTGATAAAATTGAGCACCTTTGATCTTCATCAAATATTTAACAAACACTTCCGGCTAGATTTAATAGGAACTAAGAAAAAAGGATTTAACTAGAAATACTAGGACAAATTGCAAAATAACAAACTGCACAAAACAATAGAATATACCAAAAATAATAAAAAGTACACTTCAAGAAACTGCACTAGACACGAAAAATATATCAAAATAGCAAAAAATATAAAAATTAGACCTTCAATTTTCTCTTCTATGTTAAATCTTTTTTTACATATTATTGTTAAATCTAATCGCCATAATTTGCTAAAAATTTGAGTAAAATCAAATATGCTCACTTATGGCAAATTTAAGAGACCAAAACTGCTTAGAGTAAGTATATTTAAAGAAGGCGAAATACATAAACGATCCCTTGAAGTTGTCCTCAACGACCAACTAAACACCTCAACCGAGCCTATTTTTAGTTGGACACTTCTTCTTCGCTAAAGTACGACGCCCTTCACGCTGACATGTCAAAGTGTGTGCTTTATACTTAATTCTAAGAGCGTGAAACTCTCAAAATTAAGGTTTTTTCTCTTTCTTTTAAATTTAACTTTATTTTATGTGGGTCCCAATATATTTTATTTTCTTCCTAAAATATTCCATCTTCACCAAACCTTTTCTTCACCTTAGAGCCAGCCATTTTCAACTGATCCACCTCGTCTCTCTTAGGTTGAAGAATAAGCCTCCAAATAGTTACAATGAACATAGGATTCCCTACGATGAGAAGATATCAACAAAGGATTTGGAGATTAACATAGCAAAAGGTGAAATCTCAAGAAACCACCACAAATCTCCACCCTAAGACCAGTGATAAGGTCGTTGTTTGCCGCAAATCGTTGTGGAAAATCGGTAACATTGCTCCTTCGACATATTCCGGCCCGGTGTCCAATATCACCATCGTCGGCATATCTTCCGTTCTTAGGATTTGGCTCAAGGCTGCCATCTATTAGGTTTCTAAATTGAAGTGAAGTTACGATTGAAGAAGGGTGAGTGGTGTGTTTGATTTTTTTATTTTTTTTGCAATTTTCCCTCTTCTGCAAAATGTGAACATGCTGCAGGACGACACCACGATTGTAAACCAATTTAATTCATTCACATTTTGCAGTCTTTTCATTATGACTTCCTTTCTTTCTTTGTCTTTTTCACATATCTTTTTTTCTCTTTTCATTTACTTGTTCTTTTGACTTTCCACTTTTGTTTTGTCTTATCTCTTTTCTTTCTTTTACAAACAATAGGGTTTGCTCCCATTAATCTCCCCCTCAAACCCATGTTACATTAATAAAGGAAGGAAAAAATGGTTTGCTAATTTCAGGTAGGGCTCCTTCAAGTTATCAATCTTGAAGGCTAAATGAGGCAGTACACAACCGCAGTTTGTCAACAGCGATAACTTTGGTCAACATATCTGATGGGTTCTTCGATCCTGGTATCTTCTGTAGGGAAAGAGTTCCTTCATTTATCAACTCTCGGATATGATGATACCTCAGCTGAATATGCTTCGATCTTGCCTGAAATACTGGATTCTTAGCAAGATGAATTGCACTCTGGCTATCGCTGGAAAGCTCACAATTATCCTACTATTTACCTAACTGTTTAAGAAAATTCTTGATTCAAATAATCTCCTTTCTAGCTTTTGATATTGCCATGTACTTTGCTTTTGTGGTAGATAGAACGACACTTTTCTAAAGTTTGGAAATCCAGTTAACAGCAGTATCGCAAAAAAGCTCACAATTATCCTTCTCTTTACCTGGATCTTTAAGAAAATTCTTGAGCCAAATCATCTCCTTTCCAGCTTCTGATATTGCCATGTACTCTACTTCTGTGGTAGATAGAGCAATATTTTTCTGAAGTTTGGACATTCAGCTAACATTAGTACCACCCAAGGTGAACACATAGCACGTGGTACTTTTTTGACTATCTAGATTGTCGCTAAATTTGCACTAGTTAAACGTTATAAGATAATATTACTCTTTTTAAAATATAGTTTCATACCTAAGGTGCCTTTGAGATATTGCAATATCCATTTTACACTTTTTCAATGTTCCTTTCCTGAATTTGACATGTATTTACTGACAACTCCAACTTCATGGGCAATGTCAAGTCTAGTACAAACCATAGCATACATCAAACTTTCTACTGCTAAGGCATATGAAACTTTGGACATGTACTTCCTTTCTTCATATGTCTTTGGTGATTGGTCCTTTGACAGTTAAGATGGTTTCTGACTAGAGTTTGCAAAGTCTGCATACCATGGCACTTCCTCAAGACTTGTAGCGAGCAGTTGCTCGTCTGGAAAGGTTTCCAGAATGTCCTCAACCTCTTTTGAATTTTTAGAACCCTCAAGTCGTGATAGATGATCAGCGACTTGATTTTATGTGCCCTTATGGTTGCGAATTCGAGGTCGAACTCTTGCAGTAACAACACCCAACGAATCAGGCGCGGTTTAGACTTCTTCTTCTCAATCAAGTACCTGAGAGCTGCATGATAAGTGTATACAATTACCTTAGAGCCGATCCAATATGATCTGAATTTATCGAAAGTAAACACCACAACCAACATCTCCTTTTCAGTCATAGTGTAGTTCAGCGGGGCTCCACTCAGCGTTCTACTGGCATAGTAGATTGGATGCATTAGTTTGCCTTTCTATTGTCCCAGCACTGCCCCCACCGCGTATTCACTGGCATCACACATGAGTTCAAATGGCTGCTCCCAGTCGGGGGAAACAATGATGGGTGTTGTGACCAGCCTCTTTTTCAGCTCCTTGTCACACCTCCTTTTAACGCTACCGCACCCCGCGAAAGGGCGTAGTAAAGGGAGTTTTTCCAATTAAAGGACAATCGAAATGATATTCGTTTATTAAGAGATTCAGAGTCGCCACTTGGGAGATTTATGGTGTCTCAAGTCACCGGTTGAATCCCGAATCGAGGAAAGATTTGACTCTATTTAACAGTCCGCGAACCAGAAATCCGGATAAAGAATTCTGTTAACCCGGGAGAAGGTGTTAGGCATTCCCGAGTTCCGTGGTTCTAGCACGATCGCTCAACTGTCGTATTCGGCTTATTTATCTGATTTTAACAATTATGAACTTATGTGCAAATTTTAACT
>MU789425.1:2640-31506 GCA_026770625.1 Nicotiana glauca
ATTTATATGTTGAATTCCCTTCTTGAATGACCTTCAATTTTGGACTGATTCCAAACCATTCCTTATGGAATTCTGATTGCACTCGTATGTTGAGTAAATGATTCTTTTCCATGTTTCGCCTTACTGTATCCCTTCCTAAAATTAGTACATTCTTGTACTTGGACTTAATTTCTTACTCAATTGTTTTATTGCTTCTTTTATGGCAACTGTCAGCCCCCTTTTTAATTGATTGCTTTCCTTATATTGAACATGTCGATGCGCGTTAAGCAAGAGGTCCTTAATTAAAGGGAATCACTTGTATGATTGATTCTGAATCATGATTTTTTTCCATGTTTGTAATTTATTACCTCTATTTCACTTGTTTTCAAAAACTATAAATATCATATGCTTCTTTTCTTTCAAAGACACGAACACTTCTATTTCTGAACTCACACTTACACTCAAAATATCTCTCTTGCTTTACTACTTGTATTGTTGCTTGTTTATCTAGCTGAAAGCCAAAGTTATATTTTGAAGTCCTGCTACCTTTCTTTACTGCAGTTTGCTTCTTTGACTGGTATGGTCTAATTAAGTTTTCAGCATCAACAACAACATGGTTACTTAATGTTCTTGCATTCTTGTCTGCCTACTGCTTGTATCTAATTTAGTGCCTTTATTTAGCATGTTTTAACTTCTTTTCTCCTGTTTTGAATCAATGTATTATGACCCCCAAATCCCTACCCCAATGTGTTTAATACTTGTGATTTGTTTGGGGCATGATACCATTGAACATTGTTGTGCATGGCCCAAACTTGGTCCTCCTAGGATCATAACATCCATGTTCCCTTATATGTTGTGTGTTCTGGTTGATTCTACAAGCATGACAACACTCCATATTGTTGTGCACTCCCAGAATTGACTTATGCCTAAGTATATAGGCTCCTTGCAATGGATTCCCAACCCTCTGCACCTTTGGTGTGAAATTATCAATTCTTTGAAGCGTTAATGGCTATCTCCTATTACCCTTTTCCCTCTCCTTTATTCTCTCAACTCTTAGAACTCTGTTTCTGCACTTGCACTATCTTCTTAGATTTAAGTTATGCCCCCCTCATGTGATCCTTGCCTTGGGACCATGAGCTCCCTCTGAACTTGGACACATGAGGGCTGGCATTTCCACACTGCACTTGTCCCTATTATGGTTATAGAACTTGGGTGTGAGCACTGCCCAGGGTCCTATTGAGGCCCTTAAGGAAATATGACACGTTCAAGTCTGAGAAAGGTTTTGGATCAGTGGTATTTGAGTTGTTTCATCTCATAACTCAGAGAGGAAGTCAAGAATCAGGCTTTCTCTGGTTGTAACTTTTCTTTGTATTTTTCTGATGTAATTTATTATTCCTGCTTTGTAATAATTTGTAATAAACACTTGGGGCTGGCTAGTGAAAAGGGTAGGGTGACTATGCATGCAAGGGTAGAAAATATGCCTATGGGACTACTTTTAATTCTACATTTTTCAAACTGCATCTAGAAACCATGCCTATAGGGTGTTTTAAATTCTGCATATTCAAACTTCATCTAGAAACCATGCCTATAGGATGTTTTAATTCTGCATTTTTTCAAACTGCATCTAGATGACCTGCCTATAGGGATTATCTAAAGTTCTGCATGTTTGTCACCCGGTAACATGTTAAAATCAATAACATATAGAAATCATGCCTATAGGGATTTTTAAATAATTTGATTCACTTCATTCACGTTCAATATTATATATCATGTTCATAGGGGTTAAAATCAGTAATAGTAGATACTATCACCTGCAAAATCTGTAACCAGCCTATTTAATTTTGTCCATTCTGAATCTCTATTTAATAATCTAATTTCCTTACTTAACCAGGTTTAGCAAGCATGTCTATAGGATTCAAACAATTCGTTTCGAATTTCTACTGCCTCATCACCTTCTGAACTTATTAGATATAATGCCTATAGGACCTTGTCTAAACACTTAGGCAAGCCTTAGAGTAATAACTGCAAACTGAATCCGCTTTTTGTTAATCACTACAACTAGCAGGCAGGCCTGATTCGGACTTCTTATCTGAGTTATGTAATAAACTAATCTGCCTCAATAATTAATCTCCCTCGTTCTTTAGTATTTTTACTCAGACCTAAAAAGTATGTGCAAGCCATGCTAATTATGTGCTTTTGTTCAAGGAGGTGTACATGAGCCTTTATTTGTTTATATTTTTCCCAACATGCAGTATGTGTTTTTTTGTATGTCGCCTTAGAATTTTATCCTTTGAAACCAATCAACCTAATATCCCTTCCTTTTAGGATTAGTAGTCCTAAGTGCCTCCGGGACTGTTAGGAATGAGACGGGTAATAGCATGCAATAAGTAATCGAAACCAATCCGCGCTTTAACACCTTAATGGGGGTAGAAAGGGTAGATATGGATATTATGACCACGCGATAATGTCACGTGTAGCCCCTCATTGATAAGTGTTTACCGGGCATTGTGTGAGGTGATCCATATTAAATATAAACCTAGGACCCCTTCCCTTTATTTGCAAACTCTTTTCTTTTAAAACTCTTTTTTAATTATTCTTTCTTTTTATGTGTTTAAATCCCCTAATATTTGAGCCCATACTTGTCTATTTGCTAAATTCACAGTAACTGTCTGGCCGGAAACCACACTAGTGGATCCTGAGGGGTGCCTAACACCTTCCCCTTGGGATAATTTTAAGTCATTGCCCCATCTATGGCTATTCAAAAAAACTTAGAATTGAATCTCTATTGGTGTCCTAATGCACCTTAATCATTAGGTGACGACTCTTCAAAAATGCAAAACCCAGTTCTCAAAAGGAACGAGTTGTCCTTCCAAATGTCATAAACCCGATTTCGCGAGAAAAATAGGATGCAACAATGTGCACATTGAGATATTAGTCATTTAATATCCTGTACGCATGGTTTCTACCAGGTAAAAGCATAACACATTTGAGCAAAGTAGATAACCTATAAGTAGGATTTCTAACACATAATAACTAAACACATTTGAGCATAATAACACATTTGAGCAAAGTAGAGCACCTATAGGCAGGATCTCTACCCATTTTAATGCAAGTGTTAAGATAAGCCCCATTTTTTCAATTTACTAATACCTAGTTGTTATTACAACATTATTATAAACCCAAATAAATGGCATAAATTACAGAAATAAATAACTATAGTAAGCCTACAGCAGGCCCAAAGATACACCCAGCCAGGACAGGCCTTCATTCCCATGGTTTACAATAGCCTAGAAATTACATCTTCATTGACATAAGCAGCTAGAAACAGATTGATTCATCCAGTAGGTAGAAAACATAATTGAGCATATAGAACCAAGACACTAGTGTGTCAGAGTTCCCAAGGGCTTCAAGAACCCAGAGTAGTCACATTAGGGAGGCTGGCAGAAGTAATTCAGAGGATGACTAGGGACCAAGTCCTAGTGTGTCAGAGTTCACAGGGGTCTCAATTGAATCCCGAGCAGCGCTCACACTGGGGAGGTCAAAGTATAGAATCTAAGTAGCCTTGTCTTTCAGTCGGCTAAGAATAAGAACTCAAAGAGACCAGGCAGTAAGGGAATAGACTAGTTAAGGGACAACACTGAGGGATACAAACAGATTCCAGTTGAGCACATGAAATAGCTAATAGAACATACTTAGGTGTTAAGAACAAACTTAACAAAGTGTCACGAAAACAAGTTCAACACATATTGCATATATTAACAAGACGCACGACTGTTAAGAATGGGACAAAGTCACGTGTTGGAGAGTTCATCTCCAACTGAATACTTGGATGCATAATTCAAGGAACATGCTTTAAGGCATGCACATGTGGATTTGGTAGGGCGTGCGATTTTCTTTGGGAATTTAATTTCCAACAGGGAATCAACTGGAAAACATGGAGAATGGGGCAAGCATGGGTGGTTCATGATTGTCTTACTTTTGAGGTAGACTTTTGGACAATGTGACAAATTGGGGGAAACTATAGATTCCAATGGAACCATTCAAACAAGAATACATATACTACTTTTAAGGTATTGGGCAGTGTATGGCATTGTGGGAGCATCTCGATGGAAGATATTAGAGAATCACGATGGAGGCTTGGCTTAGGCCATATTTTATTGAATGTACTGAAAGCAATGAGATGAATAGGGACCAAACTAACTGGTATGCATGCATGCTTCCTTAGGATTTCCATTCACTGAATCCAGTAGAGTGCCCTTACATACATAGATAATGATGCAAGAAAAGGGCTACATTTGCAATTTAAGGAGCCACGCAACAATTGGACAGAACATGGCTACACATGTAATTAAAAGGGATCGCTGACTTGGGCTTTTATGCAATGTCAATGTTTGGAAATAATTGGGCTAAAGTTGGCTACATATACGGACTACAAGTGCACACAACTGGAGGGGGATGCACATGCATACTTCTCATGGGCTATTTTATTATACAATGCTTAGTAATACTTGTGATATCAATTTTGAGTGATTTACTCAATTCTGATAATAGGGTACATGTATTTTATAAAGTTTATGCTTTACATTTCGTAGGATATCAAGACAATTTGTGGTTTCCTTTTTTATATAAATATAAGCTAGCCCTAGGTGCTTGCTTAGCGGATTGCCAAAAAATATATATTAACAAGACAGGTTTGCAAGATTGATGTGCATAGACTCATAGTAAGAAAAAGGTTCAGATTATGTTAAGTGTAGATGCTAGTGTTACAAGAAACGATAATATCAATTGCCAACAGAATTTAATGGAATAAGAACAAATTAAGACAACTACTGAGAAGACATGGTAGAAGCATACAGGATCAAACATGCTGCATATCATCACAGCAAGTTCAAAAAACAAAACTTATGCTAGATACCCAGTGAATACATTTATGCTTAGTCAACTAATCCATAAAAGGGGATATGAAAGCATGTTCAAGTAACAAGGTTAATAGCCAACTTAAACACTAAAGAGATGGCTAAAGTGCAAAGGTTCTAAACATCAGTAACACATAGGCTAGGCAGATTTAAGGAGAACTTAATTAACTCAGGTCTAAGTATGTCTTAAACTACAAACGTAATGAAATTTAGATTAGAAAGGCCTAAAATTGAAGTAAGACAGTCAGAATTTCATACGAGAACAACCCAGAAACACATTAAACAACAATCTTCAGAAGTGAAAACATATACTAATGACAAAAATAGGAATGAATGATACAGGTTTGGTAACTTACCAGTTAAGCGAAAAAAGAAAGAACGGAGGTCCGCAGTGTTATGAATATCAACACAGACCAAGAACTCAGAATTTCTAGCATTGGCTTTTAGCCGTCCAGGAACCTTAATGCAGAATAAGAATATGAAAGAGCAAAGAGTATGTAACTTCGATTTTTAGTAAATTTCATAAGGATTCCAGTCTGTTTCAAAGGGAAATGGAGAGGGATTTATATAGCAGTCGAAATCGAACACTCAAACAAGAAAAATCATCAGCCAAATACTAAAAATGAAAGAACATCACATGCAATCGAAATCAGTAAGGAAAATAGAGAAATTTCAAAACTCTAATTTTAGGGAAACTACACAAATCATCAGATTCAAAAAAATAAAAAATCAAGCGTTGCATAGAATAAGATGAATAACACATAATTATCGCTTAAAATCAAATAATCGAACCATTTTTGGTTCGATATAAAAGAGATCTAAACCCCTAAAAAGTAAGAATCAACTAAGATACACAAAGATCCATATCCATAATAGAATAAGAATGAACATAGACAGAACAGTGAAAAGGTCAAGAATTTAAACCAATTTTGGTTCGATTCTTGTGAGATCCGCTTGCCATGTTTAGGTAAGCGGTACAGAGAAGGATCCAGTACCAGGGAGGGTCAGATGTGGCAGAAAATAGCCGTATAATACCATGTACGACACTATTAAGAGAGGGATTTTGGGGGAAGACGGCCAGGGTTTGGGTATAGAGAAAGGAAAAGTTTGAGAGAATTCAAAGGCGATGGGTGGTAAAGAGTGATTAGGGTTAGGGGAGTGTTAGGGTAATTAAAACGATAGGAGTAATATAGGTCGTTGAACTCAGAGATCAACAACCAGGATTAGTTGGGGGGTCTTGGGTCGGGTTGGTTTAATTGGTTGGGTTGGGGGTTATTTGGTTTGGGCTTAGATGTTATTGGGCTAGGACTCGGTAATTTAGATCTGAAATTAAAGTAAGGTTTGGGTTAGATTTTAAATACTCAATGTTTAATAAATAAATAATTTATAAAATAATTAATAAATATTAAGAATATCATTTATACACGAAAATGATTAAAAATAAGTACTTAATATTATAAAAATATAAAAAATTATTTTCTGCATAAATAATATAATTATACATGCATATGATCTATTATTGTAAAATATTTAATTATCCTTAAAATACTAATATAATTATAAAAAATACACTAAAAATATTTAAAACCTCATGTTGGTATAAATGATAAGTTTAGGTGATTAAATCATCATAAAAAATATTTTAAAAAATAATTATTGGATATTTGTATAATAAAATATAGAAATAAATTGGTCTAAACCTTTAAAAATTATGAAAATACTTGTGTGTGCTTGTAAATCAAATGATGATGCATATGCACTATTTTAAAAGTATATATATATATATGTGTGTGTGTGTGTGTGTGTGTGTTTTGATAAGTAAGGTAAATTTTGTAATAGAAAGGACGACACAAAGCTAGCGTTTGGCCATAAATTCCCAAATTTATTTTTAAAAATCTGATTTGGGTGAAGTTTGGTTTGGAGATGAAAATGTGTTTGTACATCAGTTTTCAAAATATATTTTACTTTTTAAAAAAAACATGAACCATGATTTATACACATAAGTTCTAAAAACTATCATAAATACCCAAAAATACCTTCCTCAATAAGACAATAACATTCATTATATTATCGCAAACCATAGTCCTGAACATAAATAAATTTGGTACAAAATCAACAGTTTTATAATGAATTACATAATACACTATCAGATGACCGAGAAGACGAAGCAACATTATTATAAAATAATAAGTGATGTGATCTTTTATAAAATACAAAAGTTTGAGGCAATTTTTAAAAATTATAATAATAATATTTTGGGCCAAAACAAGTTCTTCGGCTGATTTTAGGATTTGGATTTTGCATTTTGGAAATTTAGCAAAATATGGATAAAAATTTAACAAACATGTATTTTGCCAAAAACAAAAACCCCAAATAAATTTTGGCAAAATCTATGGCCAATCCGAAGAAAGTGCATCTAAATTTATGTATTGTGCAATTCCTCAATCATATCTAACAAGGAATCTACATTATTTACATAGGCCAAGTTGCACCAAAAAGTTAGCAAGCAAATACAACTAAACTTGAGGCTATGTATATTCATCCTTTTGCCTTTAAAACTTTGTTGTTTAAATAGTAGCCAACTTGTCAAATATAGAGTTGCAACTTCTCTGTGTGTCGCTGGACATAAAGAATTATTTGTATTTTTTTCTATTGCTCTGTTCTCATCATTTTTCTCTTATTTCTCTTGGTAGAGAGTGAAAGCTGAAAATTTTCTTCTCTGCGTCCAATAGATGGCTCTATCTAGCTAAAGAATCAGCCACACCTTGACTTCTTTACCTTGAATTAACTCTTTAATCTCTTCAATAATAGGTACCCATAGTGCACAGAAGGTTTTGCAACCCCCTTGACTGGATTCAAAATAAGCAAAAAGTCAGCTTCCACCCAAATATTTCTATTATCATGTTCAAGACAACATTTAGGCCCATTTGAAAATCCAAATTCTTCAGCCATATTGTTTGTTCCATGGCCTAGTGAATGCATATGCCATAATAATATCACCAAAATAGTTTCTCACTATACCACCTTCTCAACATTTCCTTGTCTACAACTGCTATCCATGTTTAGTTTTACGCATCATGGATCAGGTTTGCAACATTTACAATAGTGCTTGTCCATCTATGTGAGTATTTCTAAATGTTGTCATAGATCGCTCCAGGGAATTTGCTGTTCAAATTCTGGAAATTTCATTTGAATATTTTTTTTTTTTTTTTTTCAAGGATTTCAGAATCTACATTTTAGTTTTCAAAGTTGATGGATTCTCTTTGCTAAATGCCTAAATCTGCTGCTGCAGCAACAACAACAACAACAACAACTTAGTCTAATCCCATTAGTGGGGTCTGGGGAGGGTAGTGTGTACGCAGACCTTACTCTTACCTGGGGTAGAGAGGCTGTTTCCAATAGATCATCGGCATCCTTCCCTCCAAGAATTCCCCACTTTGCTCTTGGGGTGACTCGAATTCACAACATCTTGATTGGAAGTGGAACGTGCTTACCATCAAAGCAACCCACATTGTCCCTAAATCTGCTGCAGCAACGTGCTTATTATTCTTTTGTTGTTATGACTATAATAGTCTGCTTGGGTTGCTTAGATAGAGAAATTTCATGTTGTCACTATCAGAACTGTTTCTATGAGTCAGCATGTTCGACATTCAACTTTTTTTGTTGTTGTAGGAATAAAGATGTTTAATAAGGGGGATAGTACTTGGTACTCACCTTCATGCGAGCAGATAAATGATTGGAATGAAGCTTTGAAACATTTTTTTTCTTGTTTGCATGTACCTCTTTGTAGCATTTGCGAAGCACTTGACATGTTCCTTGAATCTGGAAATTCATCACCTTTTTATTTTATCCACAATCAACTCCTTGGTTTTCTACTTCCATCTAAGGAGAATTAATGGTCAATATAGTAGATTTTTTCCTGCGGGACCTACTGTCAAAGTACACAAATGAGGATGAACAGCCTACTGTCAAAGTACACAAATGAGGATGAACAGCGTAGGAGGTTTGAGACATATAATTTTAACAGTTCATGGATACATCTGAAGAACATCAAGTTCATTAACTTTGATTGAACACTAAGTGAAAATAAGTCTATACAGCCTGGTGAAATATTTGCTCAAGCATGCAACAGTGCAAGAAAAGTTCGTCATTGCCGCCAGATACAAAGGGAGTGATGTGTCTCGGGATTATGTTAAAATGGAACAGGAGTTCCTAAGCTTGCCAAGATCCTCTTTGCACGCTTCAATTGTCTTTTTGTATTGATAATCTTATGCCCCTCTCTTTTGTATTAATCGCAGCATACTAAAAAGCTTCTTACTTTATGTTTGAAACTGGCTTTTAGCTAATATACAAGGTTAGGATTCTAGTTAGCAGTATCTAATTAGTTATTATCATGTCTAAGCACAATGTGTGTTTTCTCTGATATCATGTAAGAAAGTTTCCTCTAAAGTTGAAAGTCATTTTGCAAAAAATAGTATATCAGTATTAATTATGACTTGATAAGCTTATTCTGTTGGCAAATGTTATTTGGAAATGAAACTTTAAATATTTAAATCTCCCACCACCCTTTCACCCAACTAGAATAGTTGCTCTCTTCCACTTTATTTCTTTTCTAATGTAGGACATGACTTATCTATTTCTTTACTGTGGATTTCATCATTATTCCCTGTAGTATGGAGTATCATTTATCACTTGGTTTTGTAATTAAAATATCAGAATCAAATGTTATAAAACTTTGACAAATATTTACTGTTTATATTTTGTTGTTGTTGTACATAGAGGTTCATAAATAAGTAATAAAGTGATAACCTATCTATCTATCATGAATAAATAATATAATTCAGTATAGCTAGATGAAACAGGTTCATATTCTGCTTCCCACGTAGACGACTTTCCGGTGGTTCCATTCCTTCTTATTTTACTTTTGGGTCAACCCAATTCGAATGGAAAAAAAGAGGGACAATCAAGTCGCGGTCCACTTTGTACGTTTGTTGAGCAGATCACTTGGGCATTTTAGAAAACGGAAGTGAACTTCTCACCCCGAGGGAGGCAGGAAGCTACCGCTTCTAGAATGGAAGATTCTTCTTTACTTTTTTTTTTTATAGTGTATTACTATTTTCTAATAAAAAGATTTATGGATAAAGTAATCGTAATGACAAGTGGTTACAGTTGTGGAAGTAGGGAACCGAGTATTACGATTACAGTTGGAGAAGCAAAGCTTCATTGACAGCTTTGCTTCCTCCTCGCTTCTTTCCTGTGATTAGGGGTGCTTATCTAACGGATTGGACGGATGATTACGCTTAAATGTTCGACTTATCAGTTATCAAATTATAAATGTAGTAATCCGCTATCCATCTAATAAGACAACAACGTGGATTGGTATCGGATTAATGATTATTGGGTGGTTTATCGACTAAATCAAATAGATTTTTTTTAACCATCCTAATCTTGTGAATATCAAATGGCCAAACCTGATTAAGTGACTCGACTATAAGTTCTATCCCTTTTTTAGTTTACGAGAATTGTTAACATTTGTTGCTACATGATAGAATCTGTTAATACTTTGTAGCAAGAATTTCTTTTGGTTACATAGCTATCCTATTTCATATTTTAAAAAAAAAGGGAAAGACTCAAACTAGTCAAACTCACTAAAAACTTATATAAAATTGGAATCCCTACACCTACAAAACTTTACTGAAAACTTGAAGGTATTTTCAAATCTATTTTCTGATAATACCCATGTAATTTCTACTAATCTCATACAAAAGTGTAAATATAAAAATTCTTAGCGGGTTAACAGTTGATCCGATATGAAAATTGAGTAACCCGCCCCAAAACCGTTAAGCCGTTAATTTAATTTTTAATCCATTCGCCAACCATTACTCCGATAACTTGATACTAATAAACCATCAGTTCATTTTGATTAACACTTACGATCCAATTTTGAACAGCCCTATTAGTGACTAGCTTTTCAACTGTGGCTAAATTACAATTAATTTTAAACCTATCGGGAATTTTCAAATAACGTCTAATCATTTGACTGCATAAGTTGTCAGCCCGCCCAAGTTAGAGGTGTTTAGCTAAGCTTATAAGCTGGTCAAACAAGTTTATAAGCACTTTTCAACTTATCTTCGTGTTTGGTAAAGTGAAAAGTGCTTATAAGTAAAAAATAAGTCATAAGCTAGTCACCTCCACCTTATGAATTTTTAAATTGCACTTTAAATTTGACCAAGTTTTTTACTATTTTATCCTTAAAATATTATTTTTAGAATAAAATTCTTACATCGATACTCACTGCCTCAAGTATTGTTTCAATCCCCACCCCCACCTCCACCCTCTTCAAGTATGCAATTATCACTGACTAATTATGATAAGCAAATTCTCTCTTCAAATATTTTATCCTATTTAAGTTTATTTTTTACTGAGAAACTTTTATAAATTTATTAATTATTATAAATTATGATTATATGTTTATCATAAAGTACATTATATTTATCATAAAACTTATTTTATCTAAGCACAATTATATTTAAAATAAAATTAAAAATAAAATATTTTGTATTTGAATTGATTTGAAATATAAAATTTTAAAGAAATTACACTCTTATAAGCGCAAATAGTTCTAAGATTATCTTAATTATTTTAATAGAAAAAGAGCTTATCAATACTTTTTTTTTATCAAATACTGTAGCACCTTATTATCAATTTCAATACTTGTATCCAAATACATAACTATTTCATTAAATCAGTTTCGACATTTAAAAGTTTTTTTCATCCCCAATGTTTATCAACTATTTCAAATGAGCTAATCCAAACGGCTTCTTAGTCCCAACGGTTAGACGAACGAAAGAAATTTAAAAATAACCAGATTTACAACTGGTCGTTCAAAAATAGCCCAATTTCAAAAGTAACCGAAATTTAACCATTTTTTATGTAAAGATAAATTTGTGCGGAGGAGAAATCCTGATGCCCCGGTGAGGAGTTGTGAGCGACTGGCGGTGGTCGGCGTGAGGCGAGGCAGAGGGAGGCCTAAGAGGTATTGGGGAGAGGTGATTAGGCATGACATGACTAGAATGCGGATTTCCGAGGACATGACTCTTAATAGGAAAATCTGGAGATCTAGTATCAGGGTTGTAGGATAGGGGTTCCTAGAATTTTTCGTACTCCTTTTCCGGGGTTATTTATGGTAGGTACTGTTTGATATTATTGCATGTCATTTTATTTATGGTTCTTAGGTTTAGATAACTATTTACGCGATTTCTGCTGGAGTTACTAATGCTCTTTTGTTTTTGTTTTTGTTTTTCCTTTCCTTCCCTGAGCCGAGGGTCAATTGGAAACAGCCTCTCTGCCCTTTCGGGTAGGGGTAAGGTCTGTCTACATATTATCCTCCCCAGACCCCATCTTGTGGGACTATATTGGGTAGTTGTTGTTGTTGTTGTTGTTTAGTTTTAGCTGTTGAGAATTCTCTAGATGTACTCTAGTTTGATGCATATTTCTGATGGGCAGCGTAAACTTTTATTTTGCATGCTTGCCAGCTCATGATGTTTAAAATTTATCTGCAAAATCTTGTGAAGTCATTAACTTCGATCTTCCAGTTTTTGACTGGTGTAGTTAATCTAAATGACACAATTTAACAGGCATGTGTTCTCCAAGGAAATAGAAGTAATGATGGGCTGAGAAATAGATGCAAAAGATGAGGTACTCCTTTTTTGTTTACATAGGTTTGTGTGCTTAATTAAATTATGCTAGTTATGGTGGCCTATGCCTGCTACTGTGAAGAACATTTATGGATTTGGACAGTGAAAGGCCTGATGAAGGAAGCAAAGCAGTGAACACAATTCCAGTATGTGTGTTGTATGTAATAGTGTAGGAAAGAAGGTGTTTTGTGAAGGAAAGAAGTTTGGTGTAAACTGAAAGATGTTAATGAAGCTATTGCTGTGTATAGATTTTACCTTTGACCAGCCAGTTATATCAATAAAATCTTTCTGTACTTGTCATAGTGGAGCGGAGGATTCATTTTACAGTGGAAGGTAAAAAGGGAAGCGAGATCAAATAAGCTCAATCAAAGCTTTTTCACCATTTCCTTATCTTGTTTTTTTCCTGATTATGATGGTGTTTCACCTGATCTTCTAGAGTAGAATGTTCCAGCCCTGTGTATATAAATAGGTTCTTTCTTACTTCTGACGAAAAGTCTTTTCTTCGACTTTTCAATAAAAATTAGTTTTAACTGCTTCTTAGTTGCTCCTCTTTCTATGGATCTAACGGTCGTAGACCACCTTCTTGTGACTATGAAGAAATCCTGGAGGGGAGCGCTGTTAGATCAAGTAACGGAAACTGAAAAGATTTTTGGATGGCATTGGGAGGTTGTAAAGGATCCATATTTTTATATTCCTTTTGTATGATTTGTCTGTAGTAAGTGGCTTTTAGTAACATGAGCAGGATACCTTGTATGGTTTTATTCCTTTGCTGTAATTTTCCCTTTTAAATATGGTTTTATTCCTTTGCTGTAATTTTCCTTTTAAGTATGGTTTTAAGTCTCAGGAATGTGTTCTCAATATCATCATGTATGTCAACAAGAGAATTATATTAAGAAATGAGAGCAAAATAGAACAATATAGTAATAGAGACAAGATGTAAAGGAGGAGAATGTAGAAGTTATCTTATTCAAGTGTATTTTTTGTGTTTCTTCCATAGGAAAATAATATCCTATTTATAGGTCACAAAATATCTTCTCAAATTACATGTATTTATGAACTCATTCATTTGGTGTATGAATTCCCAAAGAAAGTTATAGAAAGAACATCTACATACATTGGAAGGGACATCCACATACATTGGATTTATAACACCCCCTTTAATGTTCATAGATAATGTGTCTCATTAAAACCTTACTAGGAAAAATTCGGTGGGAAAAAGCCTAGTGAAGAAAAAGGAGTACACATATCTTGTAATACGCATTGAGTGCTGCCTTATTAAAAACCTTACCAGGAAAATCCAATTGGGATAAAATCTTAGTTAAGGAAAAAAGAGTACAACGTGTATTATATTCCCCCAATGAAAACTTTACTTCTTCCGGTCCACAATAAGTGTCCAATTTACTTTTAGCACGCCCATTAAGAAAATACTAAATCCTATACAAAATTACCCAGTATGACTAAACTATCCTTATTTAGTAAGTTAATGTGATGAGAGAGAATTTTTTTTAGAGATATGCACATAAGGGTAAAAGAGTAAAAACAAATTGAATTTTTTCTTGATTACCTAACTAGACATTTATTTTGGACCAAAATCAAAAAGTAAATTGGACACTTATTGTGGACCGGAGGGAGTATTTGATATCTCAGAGACGACACATTCCAATCTTATACCTCAGCTTCTCAAATATTGATGTTGGCAATGACTTATTGAATAAATCTGCTAGATTGTCACTTGAACGGATTTGTTGAATATCTATCTCACAATTTTGCTGAAGATCATGCGTCTGGAAAAGAACTATGATGAAATGTACTTAATTCTGTCTTCTTTCATATATCATTCTTTCAATTTAGCCAGGAAAGCAACATTGTCTTCAATACTATCGGAATCTTCTTTTCATAGAAAAATCACACGTCTCCTTTGTATTGAGTCACTTAATTTATAAGGTGTTATTATCTTGGTATGACTTGGATAAGTATTAATAATTGGAGGCCTTGTAGATATCATAATTGACAGTACCCTCATATGCAATAGATTGTTTGAAGAACAAACTTCATGTAATGTCCTGTGTTTGCATAACCAATAAAACCTTGATAATATTTGTTAGAATAAACAAATTTATATAAAGCTAGATTTCTTTTGTAATATAATACTAATCGTATTCTAATATCTCCATATAGGAGTAAAATTGCATCTTACTAGCATATGTTATACTCATGGTTCTAGCAAGATATATTAGTGTATCAATTTTGTACTACACACAAAAATAAATCATATCCGTCATGATTACTTTAATCCGTCAAAGTATTTGTTGAAGCTTTATTTAATTAATTTCTTGGTAACCTTTATATGCTTCAAAATAATTTAAAGCGCCTTGAAGGACGCATATCAAACTTTTCAGTGTATTGCAAGACTAAAACCTGAAAATGATTTATCTACCACAAGAGAACACATCTTCATATAACTAATGCCACGATATTTGCGAAAAATCTTATGCCATAAGTCGTCTTTATATCTATCGACTTGATTTTTCAATTTACTTTTTGTACAAGAACATATTTGTATATCTACTGGCTTTATACTTTCAGGTATTAGGACTATCCGTCCAACTTCACGTTTTTCACATGAAGTCAAACTTAATTGCATATTTTTTATTTGGTCAATCATTTATGTATCCATATTATGACAGATTTGAGGTCAAAATCCTCATCATCGTTCTAATATTGAGCACTTTATTATATCGAAGATATCATCGACGATCTTTTTGCATCAGTTTCAATTTATCCAAGAAAGACATAACTTTTCGAGTTTATCTCATTATTTTCAGGTACTTGAGCCTCTCCCGTGAGGCCTTATGAAGTGTTATGTCGTAGTGTTCTTCTAGAGCACTTGCCTCCTTATTATGATCGGGCCCATATATATATATAAAATCTTTTATACGTTTCAAATATACAAGGATACAATCCCAACCTTAGTTGGTCTAATAACTAATTTATCACGAGAACAAGCTGCACAAGAGAATTCTTGAAGAATTTTCTATTTTTTCAATATATGCCAATATGAATTCTCAATCATTTTGTGCATCTTATTTGAACCGGGATGGCTGAACCGATAATGCCAACATATATTATTACAGTAAAGCTCTAATTTACTGTGGCATGTGATTTCATCATCATGTTTATACTGTATAGTACAAATAGGAGGAAAGCAAGGTAACCTTTCATATTTCGCAGTATGATTATAGTAATACGAAGATGTACAATCTTCGTATTATTTATGGTCTCAATATGCCACCACTTTAGTTAATATCTTTGAAACTCAATAAGTTTCTTTAAGACTTACCATAATATAATTCATTATTCATAATCTATTTATCCCTCCAAAATAGTACTTGATTTGCTTTTCCGGAGTTCTTAAATAATTTATACTACAAGATTTATTGTCACACCATCTATATGCTGGATGTCTCCTCTAAGGAGAAAATCATATTATTTGTCATGGTCAAAATCATTATAGGCAAGACACTCTTCTTGCTTTATTTTTAATTTTTTTTTTCCATTAATAAAATTTGATAAGGACTCACAAAATATTTTTGGCGCACCATAGGTACGTGACCAATGATATATTCATTCAACCATACAATGATATTTATTCTCTTTCTTTTACTGAAACCTTCTTCAGAAGTGAGTTGTGGTATTTATCCAGTCATGCATGAGCACATCCTTATTTATGATCTTTATCACATATGTCTTATTCACTTTCAATAATGGATATGCATTCACAATGCTAATCACAAGTTGCATTTTTCAAGGAATGAGCTATAATCATCTGGACATGCTTTAACTTTTTTTTTTGGTCATACCTAAGGGTGTCTAACGGGCCGGGTAGGACCGGAACCGGACCGGCCCATACCGGTTTAAACCGGAACCAGACCGGCCCGGTTCGTAGGGGGCTGGGTTGGTTGGGGAATGGGGTTAGTTCCGTTAATTTTTTAATACCGGTTAATCGAACCCGTTAAGCCCGGTCCGGGTGAACAGTACCCATGCCGGTTTAACCGGCCCGGTATAACGGCAATTTTTTTTTTTTTTTTTAAAATCTGGCACATGTGGGTCCCATTGACCGTTGGCAACGGTCAGAAATTGGATTGATCCGTTGGCCAACGGATTTATTGCAAAAATAGCCATTTTTAATATATTTTTAACCCTTTTTAATTTTACAAAAATAACCTTTTCTAAAATTATAAATACCCCCCTTCTCTTCTTCATTTCTCACTCAAATCTCATTTCTCTATCTCAATTTCTCTCATTCTCTTATTCTCCCATTTTCAAGACTTGAAGTCTTCAATTCATCCTTTCATCTTCTAATTTTATTTGGCTTTTTTTTCTTGAATTTAATTTATCGGAATTTGTCATTCGGAATTTGAAGTTTGAAGTTCAAAATTGAAATACTTGCTTGACGTTTGTTCGTGGTAACACCGGAATTGCGTAATCAAGTGCTCAATTTATTGTCGAATTCGGTGCACTCTCTCCAACTCTTTCTCTTATTTAATATTTTAGTTGCATATTTAATTTTAGCTTATACTTTAATTTTTACAATATGTTTAGTGCTGCTAAAAGAGCGTGTAGAAAAGTTACTGGTAGGGGTGGAAATAAAAAAAGAGGTAGTCCTGGAGCTTCTGGTAGTAATAGTAATGACCCATTATCATTTTCACATGTTTCTGAATCATCGCCTAATGATAATGTAGATATAGATTATGAACAATTACAAGAAGATTTTGGAATAGAAGATAATGAAATAGGAATAGAAGATGAGATACCACCTACACCTACTAGTGCTGGAGTTGCTAGTGGTACAAGGGGTGGTGGTCGTGGCACCACTCTTGGTAGACCACCTGTGGCTCCGATTTCTACTCGTAGAAAAAGAAGTAAGGTTTGGAAATTTTTTGAAATAATAGAAGGTACTGATAGAGTTAGATGCAAAATTTGTAACGATACTTTTAAACATTTGACTGGAGGAAATTTAGGTGGGACTGGGACGCTTAGTAGACATATGAGAATTGACCATCCCATAGAATGGGGCACTGATGGGGATACAAATCAAACAACTATTAACCCTACTACTGGAGGTCTACTAAAATATGATAAAATGAGGGATCGTGAGGAGTTAGCAAAAATGATTGCTTTGGGTTGTCTACCTTTTTCTTTTGCTTCTTCATCATATCTTATTATGTATATTCAAAGGATTTACAATCCTTTATTTAAAGGTATCCCTAGAAGTACTTGTCGAGCTGATATCTTTAAACTTCATGGACAATATCAAACATACATACGTTATTTGTTTAGCCACCTTCCTTCTAGAGTTTGTCTAACTTCTGATATTGGCCATGCTGTTAATGGAAATGATTATTTGACAATTACATGCCATTGGATAGATGATAGTACTTGTATGCAAAAACGTATTATCGCTTTTAAATATGATGAAGATCAGAGTCATACTGCTGCGTTTATAAGTAGTACTATTGTTGAAGTTGTTGAATTTTATAATCTAAACAAAAAAGTATTGTGTATGTCTTTTGATAATGCATCTAACAATAATGCTGCAATTTCAATTTTAAAAATGCATTTGCAACCACCTCTTGATGATATTTTTCATGTTAGGTGTGCATGTCATGTTTATAATTTAATTGTTAAAAGTGGCCTTGATTTATTTTCAGTTGAGATTACTCATGTTAGAAGAGCAGTTGGTGTTATTCAAGGAAATAATAGACAATCTAGAATAAAAGAATTTAAGACTAAGTGTATCCAGTATAACCTTAAACCTAGATTCATGCCAGACGAAATTGTTACTAGATGGAATTATACATATATATTTTTAAAATGTTGCTACAAATATAGATTCCCAATAACTGAAGTTGCTAATGCACATTGTACTGATCCAAGGCGTATGTTAACAAGTGATACTTGGGAGGTCATTAATGATGTTGTTAAATTTTTACATAAATTTTATACAGCTACTGTTGAGTTTTCTGGAGCATATTACCCCACTGTTACTATGGCTTTAGTACATATAGCTGAAATTTCTTTTCTACTATCTGAATTTAAGAAGAAAGAAAAATATAAGGATGTTGTTGAAAAAATGCAAGCAAAATTCAAAAAATATTTCTTTCCAATTCCTCCGATTTACTTAATTGGTGCAGTTTTAAATCCTTCTATTAAAATGTCTGATTGTCACCAATTAATGAATGCTTTATATACTTATATGGAGATTGGAGAAACTGAAACCCCAACTTTATATGTTTCTATGAACAAGCTAAATGAATATTTACAACAACTATATAATTATTATGCAAATGAATGTGATGATGCTGCTCGTGTTGTAAGCAATATTAATCCCACTATGCAATGTAACACTTCTGCTACTGTGGATGATGAAGAAGACCTTGATAGTTTTAATATTTTTTCTACATTTTCTAACACTCAAACCAGTAGCAGGAATATTGATGAACTTCAATTCTACTTGCAGAAGCAAAAGGAGTCTCGCACAAAGGAATTTTCACCGTTGGGATGGTGGCATGAAAATGGAAAGCAATTTCCTGTTCTTTTCGCTATGGCTCGGGACGTGCTGAATGTGCCAATTTCTACTGTTGCATCGGAGAGTGCATTTAGCCAAGCAAGACAACAACTTGGAGATACCCGCCACTCATTGGGAAGCAATGCTTTGGAAGTTTTAGTATGTTTCAGAGATTGGATTAGATCAGAACGAAGAAATCAAGGAAAGGAAGATGTTGATAGCCCAGAAGACGAGGAACTTGGAGATATATTAACACATGGAAACCCATCCGAATTTAACACGCCAGAAGAAGGTCAATCGGTTCATATTGATTATGATGAACTTGCTAGGGCGATGCAAAATATTTGAAATTACTACTTTACTAGTTTACTAATTTACTTGTTGAAAAAAATGTAAACATTTCATTTTGTAAGTTTGAAAGTTGAAACTTGAAATTAAGAAATAAAGTAGCAATTGCAATAAGTGCAATTTTTTCCCATCTTACTTGTATTCTTTTAATTAATACAAAATATTAATATAACTTACAATAGTTATACAAAATTCCAAAAAAAAAAGGTAAAAATACACTAAGCCCGGCCCGGCCCGGCCCCCTCAACCCGTAACCCTTATGGTTCAATTTTTACCCGGATTAACCCAGCCCGCTAAATCCGTTACTGTACCAACCCGAAACCGGTCCGGCCCGGAATCCGGACGGGTAGAAAAAAAACGGACCCGGCCCGGCCCGGCCCACCCGTTTAACAACTATAGTCATACCACTGTGATAGTAAGTATCGCCTTCACTTTTGAAGGATTATTTTAAGAGCCCTTATTGTTCTTCTTTTTATAATTACCATAATGATGATTATTATTATTTGGCTCTTGCCACGTCCACATACATTCATATGGCCCCGATATTAGTTAAGTCTTATTTCAAACTTTTGATATGTTGCTTTCACATTCTCTTCAGGGAATGAAGCAGATATAGTGGGACGAGCTTCATGATTTTTTTTGTTTAAATTAAAATAATGTACTTTTTCCTCAATTATCGTTACATCATATATGTGGTGCATTGAGACTCGAACCCAATGTCTATCCATACAAGGCGTGTTAGACCATAATATATTGGGATTTGGATCTAACATCTTACCATCATGATGCATCGAGACTTGAATCTGATGTTTTACCCTTATGGAACATTGAGACTTGAACTTACTGTCTTACCATCAACAAATGATATAATAAGCTAAAATGTATTAGGACTAAACTCGAGTCTTTAAAAATATTATAACTTCGTGATTATATGCGTTAACGAGACTTATGAGATATAGACAGATACACAATTTAAATAGTGGCTTATAAATATTTAACGAACATAGTATAATATAAACACGTAACTCTAAAATTCATATCAAAATAAATCACAATGTGTCAGATTGTATATAAGAATAGCACAAGACTAAATATGCGTTATTAAGTTATATAATCACGATAGCTATTTTATGCATGCTCAATTGACATGTATCATGTAACATGACAATAGTCTTGATTTTATATTTACCTTCCAACTGGGAGTTATTACCTTTTTTTTTTTTTTTGGAGTCATATATATCTTGAAATCCTGACAACTCAAGAATATCATAAGTAGGCATCTATGTGATAAGTACAAGCAACAATACTTATTCGTACTAAAATAGCATTACTCGTAACACTAATGCAACTTACAGAGATATTCAATCACAAATACATACTCCTTTTTTTTTAAAATTTATATATATAGGATAAAACTAGAGCTCGACCAGGCAGTAATTATGCAATTAGAATTAGAGACATTCGTGCTGATAACGTGTTAAGAAATGAGAGCAAGATAGCACAATATAGTAATAAACACAAGCCGTAAAGGAGGAGAATGTAGAGGTTATCTTATTCAAGTGTGTTTGTTGTATTTCTTCCATAGGAGAATAACATTCTATTTATGGGTTACAAAATGTCTTCTCAAATTACATGTATTAATGAACTCATTCATTTGGTGTATGAATACCCAAAGAAAGTTATGGAAAGAACATCTACAAACATTGGAAGGGACATCCACATACATTGGATATAATATTAGCCGACTTGAAAATGAGGAAACGAAAAATCCAACTCGGTTATCCACTTGGACAACAACAAATAACCAATAATAATTACACCTATAATACAGAATCAAATAACAATAATAATTACGCGTAAATCACAAATAAATTGAGGTTGGCTATACGAATCCTCAATGATCATTGCTTCTCCATTAGAATTTATTGCAAGCTAGCATTACATAAAATAAAAATAAAATATCCATTTGAATTTATTGCAACCTAGCATTATTATGTTCCATTAAAATGATAATAAGAAGTACGACAAGTAATCTGTAGCTCTACTTGCATAACAATCTCCAATAGGGCTAAAAAAATCCCTACAACACGTATAACAATTAAAATATATTTCCAGCTAATTAATATACCCTACACAAAGAATGTTTGTTAAACTAAACTTAAAATATTTTAAGCGAAACATAAATAATTAAATTAAAATTTAAAACAAGAAGAGAAATTCCTATACATTAAACATTATAGCTTTTTACCAAGTACGAATTGAATAGCTTATATGTGCAAAATGCAAGAACATTAGCAATTGAACATCTTATTAGTAATAAGTAGTTTGTGTTCATTCCTGCTCAAGGATTTTGAAAGATACATATTTCGAAAAATGCGTGGTCCTTTTTTATTTAAAGTCGTGAATTTCTTAAATTTCATAAAATTAAAATCTATACAAACTTTGACTTTATGGATGTAATTATAGGGCGAAGTGCAACAACAGCTACTTTTAAGCCCGTTATTTAAAATATATTTAAAATTTACAATGTAATTAAAGATTATCCAATTCACCCAAACTTCAAGAGTAAGTATCCTGAATTTTTGAGTTATTAATTTGAAATTCAGGACTAAATTATCTTGAATTTCTTAACTATTAATTTAAAATCTAGGGCATTAGATTCGAACTTCAGGACATAATTTTCGAACTTTAGGATACGATGTCCTGAAGTTTAATTTTGAGGTTTAAACTCTAGGACGTATCCTGAAGTTTAAGAAAAATTAGTTAATTTAAATATATTGTAAACGGTGAATAATTTTTAAACAACATGCTTAAAAATGAGTACTTGGTGTTATTTCCACGTAATTATATGTCTTTAAATACGCGCTACACAAGTATGTAAAAATAGCCCGGTCTAGCCAGTTTTCGGACTGGTCATCCAAAAATAGCCAGCGTTTACCAAGTCAATAAAAAATAGCTACTATTTTGCTGCAACAGAGACCGGTCCAACATAATATACTGGAGTTCGATGCATCTGTGTATGAACTTCCAGCATAAATTCCAGCATAATATACTAGAGATTCGAACACTTGTGTATGGATTTCCAGCACATTATACTGGACCGGTATACTTTGCTGGAACTCCAGTATAATATGCTGGAGTTCTAGTGTACTTATGCTGTAACTCCAGCATAATATACTGGCGTATATTTCTGATTTTGATTAGTGTTTTTGCTCAAATTTATCTTTACATCAAAAGTGGCTAAATTTCGATTACTTTTAAAACAGGGCTATTTTTGAACGACCACTTATAAATCTGGCTATTTTTGAATTTCTTCCCAAAAGTATATGAAGAAAATTAGGACCCAAAAGAAAAGATAATGGGCCTCCATTTTTCCGCCAGACAAATTATTGAGCCCAATAAAATTGAAAAATTACCAGCTATGTCCATTTATAAGTAGCTCATTACAAAAATTAGCCAATTGATAAAATATTACTAATATTAGTCAAATTAGCCAATTAGCTATTTGTAGCAAAAAAAATCAAAGTTTTGCTTTGTTTTGAGTGGGTGTTATTAGAATAGATTGGACACAACTTAAGGAGTTTGAATCTCAGTTTTGGAATGATTTGGTGAAGTTTTGAGGTGGTTTGAATTGAAAATTCGAAGTAAAAGCTGAACATGAAAAAAAATGATATGTGTATCACAGTGTATCATTTGTGTATCACATATGTAGCATATTTGTATCAATTGCGTATCACATGTATATCCATGTATACCTGTGTGTGAGATACATGCGTGATACATGTTTGATATGAGTCACTAAAGACTTTTTTGAACTCGATTTAGTTACGAATTTTGATACAAAACCAGTCCAAATCACCTCCAATCTTCCTCAAATTTTGTATATTGGCTTATCTATATATTTTTAATGAATTTTAACTATACCCATTGAAAAAAAAAAAAATTTGTTTAGATTTTTGGAATATTGTATAGATTTTTGTATTTCATCACCTTATTTGCTACCCCGTCCATAAAATTTCCTTTCCGTCTTATATCTAATGTTGCTAATCACGCTTAAAAATATGGAAAGTGATTTTTGCATGTGATTCTTTGGGAGAAATAACCCTACTATTTGGTTTTTTAATTTTTGTTGGCTAATTTTAGTAAGTCTATAATTAATGGGCGGAGGTTATTTGGAACATTTGTGTAAGTTTTCCAATAAAATTCTAAGCCCAATTTCTTACTCCACTGACCCAAACCCGAAATTGCCCTCCAGAACTATAAATATAAATACAAAATCACTTGCATTCTTCTTCCATACTGATTGCTCTTCAAACTCCATGGAAATACAGAGGAAAATCATGGCGAGAGGAGATCGAGACCGACTCAGTGATTTGCCCGACGCTATTCTACTATACATCCTCTCTATGTTGCCGGAGGGAAAAGAAGTTGTGAGAACCACCGTATTATCTCAGCGATGGCGGTTTCTTTGGAAGTCCGTTGCAGTTTCACTCAATTTCGGCGTCCTCGATTACCCCTACGATGAAAGAACCAAAAAGAAAATTCTTGCTTTCGTAGCTTCAATCAATAGAGAGCTTCATTATTGGAGGTTTTGCGAGAAAATCAAAGCATTTAGGGTTTTTCCCGTTAAATACAAAGAGTATCTTGTTAAAGATGTGGATTTTTGGGTACATTTTGCAACTAAGGTTGCTAATGTTGAAGAGTTTACACTTAAATTTTGCATTATTAATTTTCCTGATTACGTGTATAAGCTTCCTCAGTTTGCGTATAAGAATACGTCGTTAAGGAATTTGGTTTTGGGCAACTGCGGGTTAAACCCTTCTGGTAGTGTGAACTGGAGCAGTCTCGTTTCTCTTTCAATTGGTCACCTGAAATTGACGGACTGTGTCATGGAAAAATTAATATCAGGTTGCCCTAAATTGGAGAGCTTGAAACTGGATAATGTTTTGGGCATTCGTCGTTTGGTAATCAGCTCTGTGAAGCTGAGAAAGTTGATCATATTAAATGATGAGATTAATGAATATACCCAGTGGCACGATGAAAATATCCCTTTACTCGAAATATTTGCCCCGTATGTTCAAAATTTGGTGCTTTCGGGGTTCTTATACGATGAGATACGCTTGCAGCAGAGCAATGTGGCTTCACTTGCCACTGCAGTCCTTAATTTAAATGTTGATTTTGTTGAATTTGAAGATGAAGAAGAAAAATTGGAGAAGGAGTGTAGATATTTGAAGGAATTTCTTCTTAGCGTTTCCCATGTCAAGAATGTTGAATTGGGTCCCTGGTGCATCAAGGTTTATTCATACTCTGGATTATACAAAATTCAGATTTTCTTTTTGCTATTAATTCATCAGTTCTATGCCACTACTTAGGATTATCTGATAACTAAATTTTTAATTACTGAAGAATAAAAATCTTGTTGCCAATCTTGCTGGACAATGGCTATTGAACAAAATCTTTTATGATGAACTGTGAGAATAAAGAGTTTGCAATGCACAGAAAACATTTAAAATTTGGATTGATTTACTGTGATCATACTCTTTAAGTCATGTGAATGGATTTCTCCAAGTGTTTAAAAATCAAACTAGATTTCCAAACCAACCTTGAACACTTGGCTTGTGGCAAAACATTGTCGTATAATCCAAGCCGTTTTTATGAATTATTCAACATTTCGCATGTCATTTATTAGATGTGTTGCATTTCCTTGTTTTGACATATTCTGGTTTATCTATTTGGTTTATTAGTGGCTTTCCATACTGGAGCTGAAAGGGTGGCAATCTCCACCTTCAAGCTGGAAATACTTAAAACTTATCGCAGCCTTAGAACACTTGCCTGGAATTTACAGCATTCTACAGAGTTCATCAGAGCTTGAGACGTTGGTCATTTACTGGGCCAATCACGAAACGATAGTAAGTTTCGGTTAGACCTTTATTCTTGTTACTTCATTTGTATCAAACAACTATTAGTGGAAGAAGAAGGTGATATATATCAGTATATTTCTTATCTTTAGTACTTTAGGTGAAAAATCACTCGTTTAAAAAATAAATAAATTGAACCACCTTAGTGGTATATTTGAAGATTTCCCCTGTTTGCCTTATCGTCCTTTGTCTCCTTCTTGTTTCTTTCTTCCCCCTATTTCTTCTTCTTCTTCTTCTACTTCTCCCTTCTCTTCCTCTCCACACTTTCTTGAGCCGAGGGTCTATAAGAAACAACCTCTCTACCAGGTAGGGGAAAGGTTTGCATACACATTACCCTCCCCAGACCCCGCATGAGATATTATAATGGGTATGTTGTTGTTGTAGTGGTATATTTGAACTTTGAAGATTGAGGATTCTCCAATCTGTGACAAAAGTATAGGATATAACCTCTGATGTGTAAGCAAAAAGAGTGTTTCTTTATAGAAGGATTTACAATATGAAACATAACTAGCCTCAGTGCTTGATGAGCTTTAGAACAATAGCTTCTAACGTGTGGAGAGAGTTGTTCTCCTGTACACTGCTTCCCAAAGAACTAAAAAGTTAAAAGTGACATGTGAGCTTACAGAAGATCTTAGGGGGAAGTTCATCTTGTTGCATTATTGGAGGTAAGCTTTGGGCTTTCTTATGAATTCAGGAGGAAAGGGGCTGCCACTTATCAACCCTTAAGTGCCCCCTAGCTTCTCTTGATGTTTAGTTAAAGCTGAAAATTTTCTTCTATGGGTCCAATAGATGACTGTATCCAGCTAAAGAATCAGCCACACCTTTGGCTTTCTGTAACAGGGTGTCCCTTGAAGATTTCAACCTTTTGCCTTATTGTTAGCTGTGGAGAATATTAGTATATGTTTTCATCGGGTTGGAATTAATGGGAATTTAGAAATTATCTTAGTTTAGCTCTGTTCGCATAATTTTGCTGTGTCTTTAAGCTCAAGACTTTCAGTTTGTTCTCCCTTCTTTGAAGAAAACAAGAATTATTTGCATTTTTGTGTTGCTATGTGTTTGAATTTATAGCTGAAACTGTTATGAATAGACAGAACCATTTATCTAACTTCTTTGTCAAACATACAGATACAGTTGCAACTCCTCTCTGTGTTGTGGGACAGTAAAGCATTATTTGCATTGTTTGTATTGCTCAGTTATCATCATTTTTCTCTAGCTTCTCTTGGTAGTGAGTGAAAGCTGAAAAGCTTCTTATCTGCGTCCAATAGGTGGCTCTATCCCACTAAAGAATCAGCCACACCTTGACTTCTTTACCTTGAATCAACTCTTTAATCTCTTCAATAGTATGTTCATAGTGCCAAGATGGTTTTGCGACTTCCTTGACAACATTTAAAATAAGTAAAGAATCGGCTTCCACCCAAATGTTTCTAATACCATGTTCAAGACACCATCTGGGTCTGTAAGGAAGTGCAAATGCTTCAGTGATTTTGTTTGTTTGCAGCCGCCATATGTGTGTAGTTTTACCCATCAGGGTGAGTATTTCTCAATGTGGTCAAAGAAATTTCTCCAGGGAATGCGTAGTTCAAATTCTGAAATCTTCATTTGAAAGTTGGAATGCTACTTTGCAAGGTTTTCAGGATCTGCTTTTTAGTCTTAAAAGTTGATCATTTCTCTTTGCTAGATCTGCTCTCAATTTATTTTCCTCAAGGAAATAGTTCAGCTTGAGTAGCTTTGACAGTAACTTCATCAAATTCCTATCAGTTCTCTGAGTTGTCCAGTTCTACAGTCAACTTTGTTGTAGTTGTAGGTAAAGATGTTTAACAAGGGGTATTAGTACTCACCTTCATGCGAGGAGATGAAGGATCAGCTTCAATGAAGCTTTCTGACATTCTATTTGTTGTTTGCATGTACCACTTTGTATGCTAAGCACTTGACATGTTCCTTGAATCTAAAAATTAATCTCCTTTTTAATTTTATCCACAATTAACTCCTTTACTTTCTACTTCCATCTTAGGAGAATAACTGGTTAATATAGCGGATTTTTCCTGCAGGACCGGCTGTTAAGTTACACAAATGAGGTTCAACAGAGCAGGAGTGTTGAGTCACATAATGTTAACTGCTCATTGGTACACCTAAAGACCATCAAAATCATTGACTTTCATGGACCACTAAGTGGAAATAATCTTGTACTTCGATTGGTCAAATATTTGCTCAAGAATGCAACAGTGCTAGAAAAATTGGTCATTGTTGCCAAATTCGAAGGGAGTGATGTGCCTCGGGATTATGTTAAAGTGGAACAGGAGTTCCGAAGCTTTCCAAGATCATCTTTGCACGCTTCAGTTGTCTTTTCTTATGGATGATCTTTGTACCCTCTTGTTTGTATTGATTGCGACATACTTAACAGCTGTTTTTTCATTTTGAAACTGTTTTGGTGCTGTTAGACATGGTTAGGATTTTACTTGTCAGTATCCAAGGAGTTGTTAACAGTTATTCATGTCTAAGCAACTATGTGTTTATTCTCTGATCATCATGTAAGAAATCGTGCTCTAAATGTGATGTAAACTTCTATTCATATTGAAGAATCATGATCATGTTTTTACACTTTGAAAATTTAAGGTTGAAAGTAGTATTTCATGATTCATTACATGACCAAGGGTTTGTTTCTATTGGCCTATGTTACTAACACAACTACACAAACATAAGAAAAGGGCAGAATTTTGGATTTCTTTTTTTGAAAATGAACTGCAATAGACTTGTTTATATAGTCCATGACTAGTATTTCGAGGTATGAGTTGAATGCAGTGAATTCCAGCCACGTGAAGATCCTGCATTAGCAATAACTTATGGAATTAAGACAATGCTAAGTGCTAACTGTCGAGTACTACTTGCGTCGGATATGGTGATGAGAAATCCATTAGAGAAAGGCTTGAGTTGCCAAGGGTATGGGTATTGAGCATATCTTCTTACGAGAACCTACATGAAGATTAGGAAAAAAAAAATTACCATCAATTGTGATGCTGACATGAGATGGTTTACTTGGCAAATTGTGCTATGTCACATTCAGCTAAGCTTGGGGATTTTTCTCTTCTCCTTACATTCCTTAGAGTCGGAAAGCCAGTTAAGTCCTCATCTGTTGATCATGGATAATGACAGGATTTATTACAATGCAGGTTTTAAGTCTTTTGACATTACAAAAAGCAGTTCTAAGTAGGGGTGTACAAACGAAACTGACAAACCGCACTAACCCGATAATCCGAGTCAAATCGAGAAAAAAAACCCGATTATGGGTTGGTTTGATTTGGTTTGGTGTTGGAAAAAAAAACCCGACCATAATTGGTTTGGTTTGGTTTTAACTAAAGAAAGTCAAACCGAAACCAAACCAACCCGACATTACATATACATAAATTTTAGATATATTTAATATATAATTATACTTATTGTGA
>MU789425.1:49233-61787 GCA_026770625.1 Nicotiana glauca
GGTCTGGGAGGTTACTTTAGTGTTTTGAGTTAAAGTGTATGTGCCAGGCGGCAACTGTATACATTATTCCTGTTATTTAGTTTTGGTTATAAATTGGCAATTGTTATCACTTCCGCAATGTGTTAGGCTTACCTGGTCGCGAAGACTAGATGTCGTCATGACGTGTTCACAATTGGTGAACTAGGGTCGTGACACCAGTGTAGTAAAAAGACTTGATGTCCCGAGAAGAAATTTCCTATGGCAAGGTACCAGTGAAAAGAACAAAATACATTTGGTTAGGTGGGATGCCTTTATAACCCAGCAAGAAGGAAGGGGGAATGGGGATCAAGAGTCTGAAAAATTCTGATGATGAAGTGGTTATGGAGGTTTGCCACAACAGAACAATCCTTGTGGAAGAATGTAATTAAGGCAAGGTATGGGATTGATGGCAGTTGGACAACAAAAACTGTAAGTAGTCCTTCTGGGGTGAGTTTGTGGAGGTCTATCAGAAACCTATGGCCAAAGTTCAGAAACAGCTCCAGCCCCAAAGTTGGAAATGGAATGAAAACATCATTTTTGGGAAGATAAATGGCTTGGACAAAGAACAGTGAAGCAACTTTTTTCGGACATCTACAACCTGAATCAACAACAAGGATCAACTGTTGGAGAGCTATGGACAGGTCCAGGATGGAATCTCACATATAGAAGACTCCTAGATGATTGGGAAATACGAAGGCTAATAGATTTCTATAATACTCTAGAACAGTTCAAAGGGACTTCCAATAATGAGGATAGGGTGTTTTGGCAAGGGGGAAAGAAGGCAAGTTCTCTGTTAGATCAGCTTACAAAGAGTACAACCATTCTAACAGCGTTGTCAAAGGCGCGTTTAAAGTGCGCTTAAGCCCTGAAGCGAGGCTCAAAACACGTTGAGCATTTCGCCTCGCTTTGTGGGCGCTTTAACATCGCATCAAAGCTCTAAGGCATACTTTTCCTTGCCAATGAGTGTAATCTTGAAAAGGCGACCTTAACCATTGATATTTCACTTTATAGTAATTTTTTTTTTAATTTCTTCGTCCATATATTTGTTATTCATGCTTATAATGATTAGTCTTGGACTACATGCATATTTTTACTTTTTTTCCCCATTGCGCCTTTTTTCATTAAAGCCCACGCTTTATTTGTGCTTTACGCTTAAAGCCCCAATGGACCTTAGAGCTTTTTTGCGCTTTTCGCCTTTGATAACACTGCATTCTAATAATCAGATTGGTTGTTGTCCTTGGAAGATGATCTGGAAAGTAAAAATACCATACAAAGTTGTATGTTTTACTTGGCTCTTAGCAAGAGAAGTTGTCCTAACACAGGATAATCTTATTAAGAGAGGATATCAGTTGGGGTCCAGATATTAGTTACGTGAAGCTCACGAGGAGATAGTCAACCATCTCTGTTTGCACTGCAGAGTCACAAATCAACTATGGAAGATATTCATCAACCTGAGGGGGATCCGATGGGTTATGCCATGGAGAATCACGGAAGTTCTAACAAGTTGGAAAAGAGATGGAGAACAATCCAGTCAGAAGGAGAGATGGAAGATTGTCCCTGCATGTATATGGTGGACAATTTGGAAAGAAAGGAACCAAAGATGTTTTGAAGATACACACAGTCCTATACAAAAGTTGAAGATGAGCTGTTTTATGCTCTTTTATTTCTGGTGTAAATAGAGTGCTTAGAAGAGAGTGAATGTATTTTTGATGTGTTAGACCTCTTATGAGTTTTATAGAGATTTAGGGGTCTTTCTTTGTACTCCTTTTTGTATTTTGGTTACACTGATTTAGTGTAGCCATGTTTATATTTAATACAAATATGTTACCTTCTAAAAAAAAGGCATTCAGCTAATCTTGGCTAAATGGTACTTCTCTCGTTAAAAGGAACTTTTTACATATTCTCATCAGCTCTTCTGCAACAAATCAGTCTTATCTTATATTTCACCTTGCAAATGTGCAATGTCCTCGTGACACTCACTCTGGGGTATAGAATAACGGTCAGTACGAGGAAGAAGGACAAAACAATACATGGAGTGACATATGGAAAAGGTATTAAACGAAGTTGATTTAGGCAGAACTTTTGACTTTGTTAGTCGGGCTAGTCGTTCATTAAATATCCAATTTTGTTTGTTATAAAGGCGTCAATGCGGTTTATCTGCAGCCTGCTATCGTTGCCCATACCACATGGTCAACCCATGGACAGAGGGATGGACCGAGCAATTGTACCACTGGTACAAATCATTTACAGCAAAAAAAAAAAAAGGTTCAGAAGTTACTTTTACTTGGACTTGAAAGTTCAGGAAAAAGCACTATTTTCAAACAGGTATTGCCTTTATCGATCTGTCTAAGTTGTCTTTTGCACACAGCTTGCTAGAAGAAACGTTTGTTCTTCATTTACTTTTTTGTAGCTGAAGTTAAGCTTCTACGTATGACATCCCTTAGAAATTTTCCTGACAATTTCTGCCATGTTTCTGCATATGTATAAATGTTCGAAAATGTCAGTATACAGCTTGCTCATTTGTCTGCTCTTTTTCATTTGTTTAAGGAAATAGAAACTGCTTGATTGTTGCATTTCATTTGCTGCAAGTAAATTTTTTGCATAATTGGATTGCTTTCTCTGCTTCAGAAAGTTCCGTCTAAACAAAAACATATGACGAAGTGTAAGAACAGAAAATGTTATCCAATTCAATGAGTTTTTTTTTTCTCCCTCCATCCCTATTTGTATAACTTATTCATCTTGGAATGTCTCAAGGCATTCATTATTCCGATAATAATATTATTCTACACACTTCAAGAATTCAAAATATTTAACTATTCGAATTTTCAACTTTGATGTGATGTTCTTGGTCGAACTAACTGTTCAACCATTATTTTAATGGTTTGTTCCAGTTCCATTTTATGAAGTCAAATTAACATCTGGAACTTCACGTCCAGTCAAATGTCGTTATATATAATGGGATGGAAGAAGTATCATCAGTGAGAAGAAGCTGAGTGATCACGCCCAAATATGCCATCTAAAAAAGATTCTGCGGACGTTGCAAATATAACCCGAGTATTACGCCCAGGGTCGAATCCACAGAGAGTTAACCTATCAATCACTATCTTTAGATCCACTAAACTCTTCATAACAGCTTCCCAAATATTTGAATCTCAGTTGAATGTTTCTTTACCAACTACGCTTGCAAGTAAACTAAACAGCCGTAAACTAAACTAATAAGGTTGTAAACAATAACGAGAAGAAGCTAAGGCAATGATTTCCCCTATTGATGGAATTACTTCTGTTTATGCTCATACAAATTTACCAACACATCTCTATCAATCATGAACGCTCATCTTACCGTAAATCTCTCCCGAGTAATCACAGTAATATACTAATTGCACTCTCCCGAGTTACACTAGCTTACTTTATTTAGCACG
Organism: Nicotiana glauca; assembly: GCA_026770625.1. Lineage (NCBI taxonomy): Eukaryota > Viridiplantae > Streptophyta > Magnoliopsida > Solanales > Solanaceae > Nicotiana > Nicotiana glauca. The sequence continues at coordinate 52,671 of MU789425.1, forward strand.
ATTCACTTTAGATTACACTCAAGACTTCATTATCCCTAATCCCGCCTTTAAACCCGCAATTATAGATTCCTCTTATAATTTAGGAGTGTTGTTGTTCAACAATAATCTAAATATGCATTCCTTTCCAAGTTATGCATACTAAATAGGCACAGCTAATTGAGGATCCTGTCAATTAACTACAACAGACACAAAGTTGAACAAATAGAGATTGAAGCTAGCAATTTGTATTCACATAAACAAGAAGTTCATCCCCCAATAGGTTCCATCAAAACCTTAGACAAAGGGTTTAGCTACTCATAGCTATGAGAAAACAAACTACGATAGAATTCATCATAACTAGCAATAAAAATCAAAGAAAAGAAGAAATATGTTTTGGGTATTCTCTCACAATTGTTTTTCTTGCCAAGATACTCTAAAAAACAATACATGCCTCTCTTGGGCGAAGTCTAGTGTTTAAAATAGGGTTTTGGGCTAAAAATTCAGTGTTTTGCACTTTAGTCCCTGAAATTTTCGCCTCCTGCCGCGGTTCTACCGCGAACGCGGTCAAACCGCGGCCAAACATGGCCTCTGATTCTTCAATTGTCTGCGTCTGCACTCTGCCACGGTTATGCCGCGGTTGCGGTGAAACCGCGGTTTTTCGCCCTATTCCGTTTGGAATTTGGAAAAACGCAAGACATGAAAGTTGTAGCCCTTTGAGTTATCTTTCCAACCATATATTATGGAGCCAAAATGGAGTTCTGAGAAAAAAGTTATGTCCAATGTACTAGATAGTGCGCAATATGCCTCCTCGAGTCTTCGTTTTGTTGTTTTATCATCTGTTGAGGCTTTTACTCAGACTTCAAAGCTCCAAATCACTTGAATTCATTCCATAACATCTATATAACTCGGAATAAATCCTACAAGACATAAAACACACCGTTAGTACAAAACACTAGCGATTAAAGCGCAAACTCAACTAAAGTGCAGTAAATTAGAGTGTAATAATCGACTAAAATACGTAATTATAGCCTATCATCACTAAGGCTTGGTCTAAATAGTGAAATCCCTCATTCAGTGCGAACACTGGCTGGATGTCTTCGAATCTAGAGCTTAAAGCTTCTCTCTCTCCAACCAAAATAATGCTAGCAGATAAATTCCAACCATTTACCAGCTAGTTAGGGGTTGTTGTTTACTAGAAAACTTTATGCCCTTGGTTTCATAAACTGGTGCAATTTGCTTGGCCATGATACTTGTATAGGAAGATTGGTCTGGAAGTGTGATGAGAAGTGTGGGTTTGTGGGCCAGTTTAATCTTTCTAATCATGAATGATGACTTCCTTACTTCTTGTAGGCCCCAAAATGAGGTTGTCGCCATTATAGATAAACGAGATATTGGTTGTTCCAACATGTTGGTGTTGGTCTTATATGCCAACATCGTAGAATTTTTATCTCAACATTATGTTCCTTTCAGCTTTACTAGAATATAACAGTTTTCTGGAAACCTGTCTTGGGGCATCTTGAAAAAAGTACTTGCACTGGCAACCGAAATTGAATTGAAATCCAGAAAACCTCTACATTACGAGTTAGAACTTGATGTATTTCTAAACATGTGGACATGTAAAACAGTAGAGAAAGCTGAAAATCTAAGTTTGAGACGATATGAGTATTTGGTCTCATGGCAATGTATCTAGGTTAATGGTTGGAATGTACTTGTTTGTATGTCTTTCAGTTCCTCTTCTCTTTCCTGGCTGTCCATGCTTCCTGCTCTGTCTTGTAGCATATTGCAATTTGCTGGTTAAATGAAATGCATTCGTAAATATGGACTTTTCTTGGTCATTAAGTGCTTGATTGAACTTGCTTTCTAATATTAATATACTCATTTTCTTCTACAGGAAACTTTTGTATGGGAACAAGTTTACTGCTGAAGAAGTTCAACATATCAAGCTGATGGTTCTGTGCAACATGTACAAGTATTTGAGCATTCTGCTTGATGTAAAGGAGCGCTTTGAGGAGGAGACTTTGTCAAGAATAGAAGCTGAAGGTTCTTTCATATTGTGCTCTATTAATTTACAAAGTACTTGCCCCAGTTGTGTAGCATAGTGTAGCGTTGGACTTAGAGCTCTGGCTCCCGTCGCCTCTGCTGTGCGGGCTCTATTTCCACTAGTGGTATTTTGTGTCCGAACTGGAACTGCTTACCTTCAAAAGTAAACGCAGAGGTAGAAGAAAGAAAAGAATTGGAGAGATATTATACTTTACTGCTCCGAAGTTTCACCCATACACAAATAGTCAAAGTTGCTGAACAAATCTATCAGGTTTTTCTTCAATTAGATTTGCGAGAAGTGAAATTGAGTTACATTAATGTAGCTTGTACATGTTAGCGTTTTATTTCTATGGTTCAGAGTTATAGTCATTTAGGTTCATGAATTTGTAACATACACAATCTGAACATCGTAAAATAAGCATCTCTCTACTTGCCAAAGCCCTTCTTTTTCCAGCTTTTCTGCAGATGTAGAGGGAATTAATTGTAATTGCACGATGAAGAGATATCATTCAGATCCTCAATAGAACTGTCATCGGAATGTAACTATTTATCAGGATCCTGGCATCTTTACCTGCCAGTCCTTGCTACCCATCTCAATTGAGTGCATAAAGGTGGCATTTCAGAAGTGAGACCATGTCCTCATTCTCATATGCCATAAAGTAGCATATCATTCTGGCAGTTTTATCTAAAATTGATACCCTTTATCATGGATTTCCCTTTGGGATGTCTTTTCTATTATTGGTGTTTGTAAAGAGTAAATTTTCAAGCGAGTTATTTCATTGTTAATCTTTGAGTCATTTACTTGTTTCAGCTTTGACCAATTTCAAACACATGACATCTCCTAAAGTCTTACTGAATTGTCAAATATCTAGTTGATCTGAGTTGTCAACCATATGTCATCGATCTGCATTTGGCTCTGCTCTCCTTGTAACATGTCTCTTTAAAAAATCTATAGTTTTCTCATGCTTCAACCATATTGACTTTCTCCCATTAACTTTATACTTATTCACTTATTTCCTTGTAAGCATGTGATGTCAAGAGCGTATTTTACCAAGTAATATACCGGATCCTTTCTTGAGAGTTGAGACATGTTATTATCAGTGAATGTGAGACCGATTTAACTTTGTTTTCTTCAGTACACCTGCTAATGAACAGATTTTGAATTTGCTAACCACTACGGAAGATAGACAATGGATACTGAATTATCATTTTTCGGCCTTGTAGGCTGTTGCGAAATAATGTATCAAGCAGTGAGGATGAACCTTCAGAGCTAGATATACTGTATGCTGATTGCTGAAGGAGTTACCCAAGGGAATGTTTTGGTGTTTATGGAGTTCTCCTTGGATGATCGTAGCCCATTGTCTGAAACCTATGGATACAATCTGGAAGCTCCTGCACCACCTCTCTCTAGGTAACCATTCTCCTCCTACTAGGTCAATTACATTTCTTGGTGTTAAGTGATGTTATATCTTTTTAGTTTTAGATGTTGGGAATTCTGTGGAGGTACTCTAGTTTGGTGCATGTTTCTGATGGGCTGCGTGAATTCTTTTTTCATGGATGCCATTGCCACCTCAGGATGATTAAAATAAATCTTTTGAAGTTGTTAACTTCTACCATTCCAGTGTTTCACTGGTGTAGTTAAGTCTACATGACACAATTAACAGGCATATCCGCATATGTTCTCCAAGGAAATAGAAATAAGGGAGTCAAATGTCAGTTGAGATGGCCTGGGAAATAGATGCAAAAGATGAGGTCTTCCTTTCTTTTTATAGGCTTCTGTGCTTAAATTATGCTAGTTATGAGGTGCTCTTATTATTTTTGTAGCAATCTGGGCTATGCCGGCTTTTGTGAAAGAATATTTTGGAACTTGGACAATGACAGGCCTTAGGAAGGAAGCAAAGCAGTGGAACCGTAGTACCAGCATGTGTGCTGTGGGTGGAAAAAACAGCAGGTGTTTTGAAGGAAAAGCAGAAGCCAGTCATGACTGAAAACTGCTTTTTGGTGTAAATGGAAAGATGTCAAGGAGGCTATTGCTGTGATAGATTTTACCTTCAGGACTAGCCTGTGTTGTATATTGTGTTTGTACTCACCAACGCAGTCTTGGTGCTTGGCCAGTTATTTTAATAAAATCTTTCTTTACTTATCGAAAAGAAGAAAATTTTATAGTTAGGTAATTAAGTGGTCTAGCCCCTTCTACTTATCAAAGACGGTGAGAACTTGCTAAATGCTGAACATACGTTACCCTTGTACTCCTCTGAATAACCTACTCATCAGTTTAATGGTTAGGACTGACAATTGTAACTACGTTGATGGAACCATCTCTTGAAAATCATGTGTTATTAGTTATCATTTTCTTCACTTGCCATCATTTAGGTACCTGTTTTATCAGTGGCGGATGTAGAGCATAGTTACTGGGTTTTCGGGAACCCAGTAACTTTTGCATATATCCTCTATTTTTATTTAAAAAATCATTAAATATCAATAAATATATAAGTGTCAACCCAGTTATTATTGTATATTAATTTGATATTACAATAGGAACCCATAAACTTCCAATTCTGGATCCGCCTCTGTGTTTTATGCCCTTCCTGACAGGTACCAGCTAATCAGAGTAAGTGTGGATAGAGATGTTTATAGTTGTTCGTGTTTGTATTTTGTGAAGTGGGACGAGGAAAAGGAAGAGATATACCATGGTGAAGCAGAGGATTCATTTTACAGAACAACTGATGTTAGCTCTTCATTTGTCCGGCAAGAGTAAAATAGCGTAGAAATATCTTGGTACTTGTAGAGAGAAAAGAAAAAAAGGAATGATACCATTTCCTATAATCTATCTACCATTTCCTATCATAGTCTTTTTTGGTGTGGTGGTGTTTCAACTTATCTATCTTGAGTCTATAAGCTGTGCCATCCCATTGTATATATTAGTCAAAAAAGATTCTTGGAGGGCATTGAAGGTTTTGGGATCAACCTCTGTCATCCTTTTGTATGAGCAGGATAACTTGTACGAAGAGGCGAGTCAAGATTTCAAGTTTATGGGTTCGGGATCCCAATCCTTTTAAGTTATTGAGTTTTAAATTAATAATTTGTACATATTTAATGAAAATAGTAAGACAAATACATAATTTGAACAAAAGCTACTGAGTTCAGCCGAACCTGTAGCTGACATTGTGGCTCTGCCTCTGATTGTATAGTTTTATTCCTTCGCTGTAATTTTCATTTTTAAAGAATGTATTCTCGAGATGAGCATGTATGTCTAAAAGAGAATTAAAGCATAGCCAACTTGAAAGAGAGGGAAGAGAAAAAAATCAACTCAATGATCCATTGTGACAACAATTAATGACCAATAGACATGTATGCATAACCAACAAAATTAAGAACCTTATATAGTATACAAAAATCTAAACTAGATTGAAGAGTTTGTGATTATGTACTTTCAGTGAGTTCCTGTGAATAATGAAAAGGTAATTAGACTATCTTGGAAAAATTAGGATGAACCATGAAGATCCGAAAAGGGGATTTGTATCTATACCCGCTTTTTGAGTTATATTTTAACTTGTGCCCGCTTTGCAAAAAAAATTGCAAGCGTATTGATCACGCCCAACTCTAATCCTAAAAAGGATAAGCGGTTGCTGCAAATATAATCCAGTCTAAAAGTCCGGAGTCGAATCCCACGGAGAACTAAGGCTTAGTTGTATTTGTTTAATATCACCACGAAGAGAAGATTGAAAATAAATAAACAGCTGAAAACTAACTATGCTTGAATTGTAAATAATTGAAATAAAGGTCTAAGGTAATCGTTTCCCCCGTTGTTGATTTTCTTAGTTGTATGTTTCTTATAGTTTTGACTTAGTTGCCTCTATCAATCATGAACTCTCCAGCTATCATAAATCTCTCTCAAGCAATTATGATAATTTACTAGACACACTCTCTCAAACTACGGTAGCTAGATACGCATTACAGTTCACTTAGATCGCACCCGGGGTATCGTTATCTCTAATCCCACCTCTAAACCCTCGGTTATGACTCTCGCCTATACTCCGGGAGTGATGTTGTTCAAACAACTACCTAATTATGCACTCTCTCTCAAGCAGATACATAATAAATAGGAACGGCTAATTGGGGATCCTTTCAATTAACCACAATCAAAACGTAGTTGAACAAATAGAGATAAACAACTAATTCAAAACTATATTAATATAACAACCAATTCATCCCCAACGGGTTTCACCAAAACCCTAGAAAACGAATTAGCTATTCATAAAGGTAAGTTAAACTACAATACTAAAAATCATAACCAACAATGAAAAATACGAAGAGGAAGGAAAAACTTGTTGAAGAATTCCTCACCTTACTCTCAATGTGTTCTTGCCTCCTTAGGTCTAATTTGTGTCCAAAATATGTCCCCTCTCTGTTCTTGGCCGGCCTCCTACGTTTAATATAGGGTTTAGGGCTTAAAATCCCGTTTTTGCACTTTGGTCCCTGAAATTTACGTGTCCGGCTGCGGTCCCACCGCGGTTACGCCAGGACCGCACCCAGAATGGTCCTCTGAATCTTTGGTAATGCCGCGGTGTTCTGTCGCGGTCCTACCGTAACCGTAGTTTTTTACCCTGTTCCGTTTGGAATTTGGAAAAACGAAAAAGATGAAAGTTGTATCCCTTTGAGTTACTTTCCAACCATATATTGTGGAGCCTAAATGGAGTTGTGAGCAAAAGGTTATGTCTATTTTACTAGACAGTGCGCAATATGCCTCCTCGGGTCTTCGTTCATACTTAATTATCAAATTTGACCCCCGAATACGATCCCAGCTTAATTTCTTGGGCTTTTAATCAGAATTCAAAGCTTCAAATCACTTGAATTCATTCCATAACATCTATATAGCTCGGAATCACTCCTACAAGACATAAAACACACTGTTAGTGCAAAACACTAGCGATTAAAGCACAAACTCAACTAAAGTGCTGTAAATTAGAGTGTAATAATCGACTAAAATACATCATTATAGACTATCAACAACACCCCACACTTAAACTATTGCTCGTCCTCGAGCAATCAAACTATATTTTTTTTATAGACACGACCTTTTTAAATAATTCTCCTAACTCATCACACCAAGAGTATTTAAAATAGACTAAGCTCAAAAGCGTAACATCTTCACCTCAAGATTTGACTCAGAAGTACCATGCATTATTCACAACTAACCTACTTACTCTAACATAGAGGTCACTGACATTACCTTTTCTTCATGAATCAAGTGCCCTCACACAACAAAAGAGAGTTCCACACAACAAAATTTAAGAACACTTAGGAACTCAAGATAGAAAGAATTCACTCACTCTCAGAAATAACATTCATATGCCACAAAAGATGCACCATAAGCTTACCCGTAGTGTACTACTTCACTAATCGAGCTCATTCAATCCAGGATCAATTAAGACTTTATTTGGTTGTAATGTAGGCTACGGGACGGGTAAGATACATTTAGATATAAGAGTGACTACACCTCCCTAAGCACTTTAATACATATACTTTAACATTCAAACTCCATACTTATGTCAAACCAAAATTCCACCTTCACATCAATGTAAATTACCCCATTCTTCTTTAAGCACACTTACATCAAGAGCCACCACTTATCAAAGAACTTTTTTTCACAACAATCCAGCAATATTTTTTTTTCAATTCAAGTGGCTCTTCCTTTTTTTTTTTAAAATAGAGCACCTTTATCCTTATTCAATTAGTTCCACTCAAAAGCCAAACCAACCACCCCACACTTTAACTTTTACAAAGTTCATACAATTCAAGTGCTCATGAGAGGTGAAAAGGTTCAAATAGATGGTTAATTCAAACAAATGGATACGACTTGTAATGTGGTTGCCAAAGAAAAAGGATTATAGGTTCAAAGAGGTTAACTACGATACATAACAATTAGGTGGGTAAAATATACATATCTGGCTCAACAAGAAAGCGCCTATATCACTTCCAAGACTGAACAACACTACTATTTCGCTTTGTAAACACACAGGGCAAGTTCTAGGCATCAAATGCAATGCACTGAATAATGCAAAACCTTTCACACACATGGCACATAACTCACTCAGGATTGGATTCATAGCCACTCTAGTCAAAGCAGTTAAGCAAAGTTAAGATAATACAATTTAAGGTACTTATACACGAGTCAAAAACTGAGCCTAAGCATCACAACCAAAGTACTCACTATTCTCAAGGCATAACAAAGTCAAGAGATATTGATTCATTTCAAAACAAAACGCAATGGCTCATATTCCCCAAAAAAAAAAAAAAACTAACTACATCCGGTTCAAATAAAACCCTTGAAAAAGAACCGTGGCCCAAATAAAAATCAAAGGGGAGTTACCACACTACCTAAAATAAAACAAAAAATCTTTTTTGGTATTTTCTTTAGACTTACTTCCCTCAAGAAAACTGTCTAGAAGATCCGTCATCAAGAAAAGTCCAATCTTTAAAAAACAAACATAGCTAAAGTAGCATGAAAAGTCACCCAGACAATCTCCTCACCCCACACTTAAAATTGTCCATTGTCCCCAATGCACATCTATACATACAAGAGGGTAAAAGAAACTCTCTGGTAGGCCAAAGGCTGAAGCACTAGCAGCTCATGAGGTACTCAGACTTCTCACAGCTTGGTCCTTCATGCGGGTTCCTCATACTTAGTTCCAACCATTTCATTTGTTGGTGCATCCTTCCAATACCTTTGCTTTCCATGCTCCTAGCAAATAAAAAGATTGACACTACAAAAATAATATAATGAAAAACAATAAAAAAAATAAAAGAAAGCAATAAAGCTGGATTGCCTCCCAACAAGTGCTTGATTTAACGTCGCGGCACGACGCGAATCACTTTTTGCCTCCACCTTGAGCTTATGAATTGAACCCCCAATTTGGCATCAAGTTTTCGGCTATGCTCCAGGGGTGTAGGAACAAATCTAACTGGCCCAAGCAACCATTCCACTATTATATACTTCTTGGCTTTTAGATGAGGTATGTAGTCCTATCTTTCTGGCAAGAAAAATTCCAGAATGTAGGCACCTTGTTCCTCATTCCTTGACTTCTCAATCGGCTC
>MU789425.1:63527-82570 GCA_026770625.1 Nicotiana glauca
TATATTAATATAACAACCAAATCATCCCCAACGGGTTTCACCAAAACCCTAGAAAACGAATTAGCTATTCATAAAGGTAAGTAAAACTACAATACTAAAAATCATAACCAACAATGAAAAATAGGAAGAGGAAGGAAAAACTTGTTAAAGAATTCCTCGCCTTGCTTTAATGTGTTCTTGCCTCGTTAGGTCTAATTTGTGTCCAGAATATGTCCCCTCTCTATTCTTGGCGGGCCTCCTACGTTTAATATAGGGTTTAGGGCTTAAAATTCCGTGTTTTGCACTTTGGTCCCTGAAATTTACGTGTCCTGCTGCGGTCTCACCGCGGTTACGCCAGGACCGCGGCCAGAATGGTCCTCTGAATCTTTGGTAATGTTCTGCCGCGGTCCTACCGTAACCGCTGATTTTCACCCTGTTCCGTTTGGAATTTAGAAAAACGTAAAACATGAAAGTTGTAGCTCTTTGAGTTACTTTCCAACCATATATTGTAGAGCATAAATGGAGTTCTGAGCAAAACGTTATGTCTATTTTACTAGACAGTGCGCAATATGCCTCCTCGGGTCTTCGTTCATACTTAATTATCAAATTTGACCCCCGAATACGATCCCTGCTTGATTCCTTGGGCTTTTACTCAGAATTCAAAGCTCCAAATCACTTGAATTCATTCCATAACATCTATATAGCTCGGAATCACTCCTACAAGGCGTAAAACACACTGTTAGTGCAAAACACTAGCGATTAAAGCGCAAACTCAACTAAAGTGCAGTAAATTAGTGTGTAATAATCGACTAAAATACGTCATTATAGACTATCATCACGTACTCGCTTTTTCGCGTAACTTCAGCATACGATTTATGTACTAATTTTTTATTTTTATATATTGTATATATATACAATTTGCTTATTTCTTCTTCTTCAAGTTTTAATATGAAATTCTAACGAAAATAATCCCGAATCTTCGCCAAATTCTCTCAAAATTGAGAGATGAACTTAAGAGGATATTCCCAATCATTTGCAATAACAGCCAATTCAAACAAATAACAATTTCATAAAATTTGATTTTCGAATTCAAAAGCCTCGAAGTTTTCTAATGGTTGTCAACAACTGTTCAGTAAAGAGATGATGATGATGATGATGAGAAACTTCAAATCTTATGCGGGCGAAACAATGCATTCGACATTGTTTAGTTATTGGATTTCGAAAATTAATTTTAATCGAGTATCGGAAATCAAGTTCATTCCCCTTATATTATCACTTCACTTAAGGTGTGTTTTGAAAGCCACCCAATAATTTGAATTGGTGTAATAACTAGAGTAGTAATTATACAGCCTAGTAATTACACAATATAGTAATTACGAGTTACGACGACCTATTTATTTGTCATAACATAATTACAGTGCAATTACAAGCGTACTATTTGGTTGTACAAGTATAATTATGCAGTTAGATTAAATTTTAAATGAAGTAATTATCAAAACTTAAAAGCTAATATAATAAATATATGCCTATAAATGAATTTTATAAGTATAAACGATATTAGATTTGGTATTTAACATTCATATTTTTTCTTGAATATACATTAATTAGTAATCACACATTTATAACACATTTATAACTAATATTGTAAACATAATTGATATATATTTTCCAAATTAATCATATTCAATTTAATTAATTATAAAAACTAAAAGCATATGTTTTGTAAGAATATCATGGAAGACATGTTTGATAAAATAAATTGATATTTATAAATATAATGTCATAATATGATTCAAATATTTGATAAAACTAATCTATCAATTCTAACGAAAAAAATAACATGCAATGTGAAATAGCAAGCAAATACTAATAAAGCAAGTAAATTGGAACCTTAAATATAACACAATTTCAAAATCCAAAAATAAATAAACTTGTTTAACATATGTCAAATTCTAACATAAAAATAAGCTCCAATACAACTTAAGATTAGGAAATACAATAAGTTTATAACCTTTATACTCACTTCCAATAATTGTTCAGAGTCACTTTGAATTATCTTTTTTGCACCTCAAAATTTGAGTCAATTTCAGGCCACTGTCAGCGCCATTGTCATTAGTAATTAGTGGATCCTCTGTAAAATGGGAAGGAAGAAGAGGGAAAGAAAATGAATAAAATTGAAATCTAATACATTTTGTATATAAATGCTAAATCGTATATCAATATAATTAAATTAAAATTTCAATTTTAAGGATAAATAACTTTCAAAATAGATAAGCAAACATTTCTAAAACAAATCACAAACATTAGGCGCATTTCTGGGCCTTTTCCTAACTAAATAAATTTAGGAGAGGTTCTGACATTAGTTCTTTATTTTTGTAGGAAAAATGAAGAAGTGCACGGCTAGCCACTAATAACACATGTATTTACTTTTAAGTCACTGTTTAAAATATCTTTAGCCTTTAGTCATTGCTTTAATAAACTTTAACTGCTCGGACAAAATACCTTTCTGCTCATGTCCTTAACTTTTGAATTTAACTTCAGGATTACATGTCCTTAACTTTTGAACTTAACTTCATGACTTCAGGACTACATGTCCTTAACTTTTGAACTTGTACCTGTAAGTTCAGGACCAAGTGTCCTTAATTTTTGAGCTTGTAAGTCTAAGTTGAGGACCTATTGTCCTTAACTTTTGGACTTCTTAGCCTAAGTTCATGACCTATTGTCCTTAACTTTTGAGCTTGTTAGCCTAAGTTCAGGACTTCAGGACCTATTGTCCTTAACTTTTGAACTTATAACTATAAGTTCAGGACCTATTGTCCTTAACTTTTGGACTTCTTAGCCTAAGTTCAGGACCTATTGTCCTTAACTTTTGAGCTTGTTAGTCTAAGTTCAGGACTTCAGGACCTATTGTCCTTAACTTTTGAACTTGGAACTGTAAGTTCATGAATTATTGTCCTTAACTTTTGAGCTTGTTAGTCCAAGTTTAGGACCAAGTGTCCTTAACTTTTGAACTTGTAATTCTAAGTTCAGGACCAAGTGTCCTTAACTTTTGAACTTGTAATTCTAAGTTCAGGACCAAGTGTCCTTAACTTTTGAACTTGGAACTCGAAGTTCAGGATCAAGTGTCCTTAACTTTTGAACGTGTAACTGTAAATCAAACGTTATTTGTATCTTTTCACAAAAAAAGATACAAATGGAATGGATGTAAATCTACATGGAATGGATGTCACGAGAAATTAGGTTCTTTATGTAGCGAAAAAAAAAAAATGAAGAACTTGTAGGTTCTTTGTATAGCGGAAGACCGGAATGAAAAATCTATATGAAATGGATGTCACAGGAAATTTAAACAAAGAAATTATAGATCTTCATGTATCAAAAGACTGGAACGAAAACGAAGAACTTATAAGTTCTTCACCCTAATATGAAAGAGATAGAATAAATGGTAACACAGTCTGTTCATATTAATTTTAATAGATTAGTGGCTACTATTGCTAAGCATTAAAAATGCTGGATAAAAAGTAAATACCACTTTAAAAAGTGGTTACCCCATACAATTTTTGCGAAAAATGACTGCTCTCTCCGGTCCACAATAAGTGACCAATTTGCTTTTGGCACGCCCATTAAGAAAATACTAAATTCTATACTAAAATACCTAGTATGACTAAACTAACCTTAATTAAATATTTAATGTGAAGAGTAAGGAAATTTTTTAGTAGGGGTGGGCATTCGGTACTTCGGTTCGGTATTTAAAAATTTCGATTCGGTATTTTGGTATTCGATTTATCAATTGTGTATACCAAATACCGTACCAAAATATTTTGGTACGGTTCGGTATTTCTTATTTTAGTTCGGTATGGTTTCGGTTTAAACCTGTGACGACCCGACCGGTCGTTTTTGGAATTTACACTCCGATCCCCTATTAATTATTTCCCTAAGTTCATTTCTGCTATTTTGGGTTGTTGGGACGTTCGATGTTAGGATTCAGAGTGTTTTGGGACACTTAGTCTCTAAATGAGAGCTTAAGAGTTGAAAAGTGGTCCGTGATCGGAACAGTGTGAAGACAACCTCGCACTACAAGAAAAAGCCTTATTTACGACCAACTTTTAGGGACGAGTAAATAATCTCGTCGCTAATAACATATGTATTGGGACGAGATTATATTGCGGTCCTTAATGCTTTATTTTTTTGCGAAGGTAGTAAATCTGGTCCCTAATAAAAATAGTAGCTGGTCCCAAATTATAATTGAGAAGCAAAAGTGTGAGAGAGTCCCGCCAAATCTAATACCAAAATATTAAAAAATAATTTTTTTCTAAAAATTAGGCGCCAAAACTAAAAAATAAAAGGTTTTAACAAAATTAAACCTCTGTATTCTCAAAACAAAACAGAGTACCGCTAGAATCCTCTGCCCTAATCTCCCGTCAAGCTAGCGTTAGAGTCGGTCTCGCTCGTCTGGTCATGTGCAAGAGAAATCGATCAACTGATCTGATCATCTGCCCTAGTTTCCATCTCTTCCTTTGAGAATCCAAGGTATGCCTCCTCTTTCAAGTTGCTCCTTTTCTTCTTCTTCTTCTTCTTCTTCTTCCATGAATTGGCTAGATTGAAGCTTAATTGGAAATTGTCTGAAAGCATTTGGCTTATTGTGTTTAAATATGTTGTTTCAATCTGTTCTTATCTGCTAGGTTTTGAATTGACTACTTGCATTAAATTTCATCGTCCAGTGATTAGCATGATTCATCGATATTTATCGTGTTCAAGCTTAGAGTTGATGTGCATGGTTAGTCTAAAAGGAAGAAAACCATTAGTATCTGGCATACTCTAACTGAATTCTAGGTTTTGAAAGTTAATTATTCCAAGGTATGCCTCCTTTGAGAATCGTCTCTTTTTGAAAGCTAATTATTCCATGAATGGATTAGTTTTATGTATTCAGCGAGGGATTAATCTTGAGGATATTTGGGCTGCTATAATTTTTACTGTTGTTTGCTCAAGTTTGTTGTTTGGGATTTCTTCTATAAGCTGATTAAAAAACAAAAATTTTGCTCAAGTTTGTTGTTTGGGATTTCTTCTATAAGCTGATTAAAAAATAGAAAATTTGCTCAAGTTTGTTGTTTGGTATTTCTTCTATAAGGTGATTAAAAAACTGAAAGTTTGCTCAAGTTTGTTGTTTGGGGCTGCCCTAGTTTTATGTATAAACTGATTATTCTTGCTATCACAATGTAAGTTTATACTACTTACATTGTGAATATTTTTGTGCAGTTCACGTTTTCCTGAGTTTCGTTATTCTGTTATTGTGTCATCTAGCAAACAAAAATTTCTTTGAGCTGAAAACAGAGGAGCCGAGTCGAATAGAAAGTGAGACCTTAGAGTTGAATCGGTTATATTCATCTGATCATAACAAGTAGTGTGCATCGTAGTATTTTTCTTATCTTTTATCTTTATTTAATTTTATTTTTATTTACTCTCCAAGGTTATGGCACCTAGTAAGCAATGGATGCAACTTGTTGATAATCGGCTCGATGAAGCCTACTTAATCGGAGTGCAAAAGTTTTTGGATTATGCTTTTCAGAAAACAGGAGAAGAATATGAAATACGTTGTCCGTGTGTCAAATGTTGTAATACAACTTTAGGAACTCGTAAGATAGTTGAAACACATTTGAAAGTATATGGAATAATTCAAAATTATACTTTTTGGTATCATCACGGGGAAAAGTTAGGTGAGCCACTGTCAGAATCAGAAGATGAAGACGGTGATGAACTAGAAGAATGTGAAAGTAAAGATGAAATACAAGAATTATTGAGAGATATATATCCTAATATTGATGGAAGAACCGTACACACTGATTGTGATGATTTAATTGAAGAGGAACCAAATATTGAAGCAAAAAGATTTTACAGGCTATTGAAAGATTTCGAGCAGCCACTGTACCAAAATTTAAAAACTTCAAAGCTTTCCTCTTTGATTAAATTGCTTCACATCAAAAGTATGGGTAGTTGGACTAATGAGTCATTTACAATGTTGTTGAAATGTTAAAAGAGGAGTTGTTACCTGATGGTGCCAATTTTCCAAAATCGTATTATGAGGCAAAGAAGATAATTCAAGACCTTGGCCTTTCCTACAACAAGATTGATGCTTGTACTAATGATTGCATGTTATACTGGAAGGAGGATAACTTACTTGATTCTTGCAAAGTTTGTGGTGCGTCTAGATGGAAAATAGATAGACATAGCGGGGAAACAAGGAATATAAAAGGTAAGAAGATAGCATCAAAGACTTTACGCTATTTTCCATTAAATCCTAGGCTTCAGAGGTTGTTTATGTCTACAAAGACATCTACTTTAATGACATGGCATAAAGATAAAAGAGTTGATGATGGAATAATGAGGCACCCAGCTGATTCAATGGCGTGGATGTCATTTGATGAACTTCATCCTTCATTTGCGATAGAGCCTCGTAATGTCCGACTCAGAATTTACCTGAGAAAGACTGGACAATGGTGTCCAACAAAAAATGCACTCCAAATAAGAACAAGGTGCAGCAGATTGAGCAGATTTCAAGAAATATCTCAACAATAAAGTCCTCGATCGCTCCTACATCATAGGTTTCTTTTGTCAAGCTAGAAATTATCCTAGTGATGTTGTCTGTTCATAATAGTTGGTATCTTGAATGGTAAATCTCGAATTGTCGTACTGGGATTTATCGAACCAAAGTAAGATTAACCAACCCAAAGCTTTTCTAATTAATTTTTCTTATATTCTTGTAGCCTTGTTGATGTTGCTGGATAACACCTGGTGAATTTAGACTGCTTTTGGGGTAAGCGATTTAACTATTGCTCATTTAAAATTATATATGTTATTTTACCAATAATTATTTATCTTTTTTTCAATCTTTTGTACTTACAGGTTTTGAAGACTGAAGCTACAAGTCAAGATTCAAGTTTAGAATATGCACAAGCTCATTATTATTTTGCTAAATGTTATGCAAAACTTGATATCATACTCTAGCTCAGGATAATAGCTAAGTTTTTTTGTTGAGGTGTTGAGAAAACATAGAAAGTAACATCATCATGGGATTTGAACTTGATATCTTAGCTTTTTATATCTAGATTTTTCAATAACAATTTGATATTGATTGATAAAAATTACTTTTTGTGGCATTGAGCTTTTAGGACTACTCATGGTTATTAAGAGACCATGAATATGATCGCTAAATTATAAAATTATTTTAAATAGTGATGCCATCTCTAAACATAATCTATGACCAATTAAAGGTTGGTCGCGAATATGGTAACGATGGGAATGACGACCAGGTTTTTTGTCCGTCTCTAAGAGATAATTTAGGACCAGTTATAGTTAGTCGCTAAAACGATTTAACGATGGGAATATATATATTTTTCATTGTCTATTAGGGACGAGAAATGTAATCTCTAAAACTTATTCATGACCAGGTTTTTTTCCGTCTCTAAAAGATAATTTAGGACCGGTTACAGTTCGTCGCTACAGAGATTTCACGACGGGAATATATAATTCATTCACCTTCTATTAGGGATGAGAAATACATTCTTTATAGGTATTTAACGACCAGAATTTTCGTCCATCGCTGAAGTGATTTAACGACCAGCTACTAAGACTCGTCGTTATTGACATTTAGTGTCGGAGGCTATTACGACGGATTACGACCAGACTTTTCCAGTCGTAATATACCCTTTTAGGACCAGATTCCAACATTTAGGGACCAGAATTCCCTTCATTAAAGGATTTTTTTTTGTTTTAGTTTTAGAATGGACCTTGTCACGACCCCAGTTCGCCCTTTGTGAACATGTCGTGACGGCACCTAGTCTCTATGACTAGGTAAGCCTAACATTGCGGAAAACAACATAATTGCATTTAAATAATTAAAACTAAATAGCTAGAAGAACAGAATGTATATAAGTGCCGCTTGGCATATACAACTCAATAATGCGGAAGTCTACAAATTTACCCTAAAACCCGAAACTCACGGGCAACACAGGCTAATGGAAAGTACAATAAGAACTCTAAATTCCAAAAAAGTCTATATCAAAGTACGACATAAGTCTAAATGCTACAGGATAGAATAAGAAGGAGACTCTTCGGTCTGCGGACGCGACAGATATACCTCAAGTCTCCGTAGCTCTACCTGCCTCACTGATATTGCGCCTGAGTGGAGGTACATGGATATGCACATGAAAAACATGCGCAGAAGAGGCGTGAGTACACCACAGCGGTACTCAGAAAGTGCCAAGCCTAACCTCAGTCGGGTAGTGACGAGGAAGGTCAGGGCCCTAATGAGATAAAATATAATAATAAAGCTGACAACAGTACGAAATAAGCAGAATAAGGAATTACAACTATGAAGTAAGTCAGGTTATACAAACAACAATTTACACACAGAGAATAAGATAGTACAGAGTAAAAATAGCTCAATTTCAGTACCAATAACGAGGATCTCCCAGGATATCATCATGTATTCCATTTCATCAATCTGTCCGAGGAGCTCCCTGGATACCGTCTCATAGTCCATCATATAAGTATATCCGAAGGATCTCCCGGGATACCGTCCCGTAGTCCAACTATCAATGTGCAGGGGGATCTACTGGGAATCTAACCCGTAGTCCCAAAGTAAATGTGCAAGGGGATCTACTGGGAATCTAACCCGTAGTCCCAAAGTAAACAAACAAGGGGGGAGCTACCGGAATCCCACATCCGTAATCCCAATGTAAATGCGCAACCAAAATCAGAGAATATTCAGAAATAAAGTACAATAATACAAAAGCAACAGATAGTTCTAGCCTAACATGCTTCACATAGTGCAATTAAGGTAAATTAAGCAATTAGGCAATTTGGGTCAACTAAACATGCTTTTCTAAACTAGCACATGCTATAATGGCAAGTAGGATAAAGCAATTACGAAAGAAACTCTGTTCAAATATTTTAAGTAAAAATCAGGTTTTCAACAATTAGCTCAAGTACGCGCTCGTCACCTCACGTACAAGGCATTCAGTTACCAAATGTCACATCCTAAGGGGAAAAGGTCCCCCACAAAAGTTAGACAAGCCACTTACCACGAACCGACTCAAAACTCAACTAGGAACCACGTCTTTGCCACGAGTGTCCGACACCAAATGACCCAAACCTATTCAATTCAATTATATATCATAAATAACATCGCAAGCAACTGATTCTACTATTGAATTCAAAGCTAAGACGCGAATATAGGTAAAATGACCAAAATGCCCCTCAGGCTTATGTCTCGAAATCGGTTAATTTTTACATTTTCAGAACCCTCGTACTCTCACGAGTCTAACCATATAATAATCTCCCAAATCGGAGGTCAAATGCCCACTCAAAACTCAATAGTTTGGTCCAAAAAGTTTTCCCCAGTTTTCATTCAAAAATCCGAAATTAAGGATGAATTCGTGATTAGATCAGTGGGTTTTAAGCTTAAGAGAGTAGAGAATCGTTACCCAATGATTGCCTTCGAAAAACCTTCGAAATTTCCCCCAAATTCGAGCTCTCAAACTTGTATTTTGATAAAAATGGCCAAATTCTCGATTTTGAATGTTAAGTACTGTTCAGACCCGTAAAGCATCGCGAACGTGGGAGTAAGGTCGCGTTCGCGAAGAGGAAAAACTGAGTTGTTCAAAAATTCCCTTCCCGATCGCGAAGCGAAGAGTGCGAATGCGAAGGCCTGGGGGTCATGTGCTACGCGAACATGACGGCGTGAACGAGAACACATTGAAAAAATTAGTGAGGTCCAGAAGCTGACCTACGCGATCGCGATGACTGGGACGCGAACGCGAACGCGAAAGAGGAAATAGTCAAGCTCTGCAAACGCGGAAAGGTTATGCGAGCGAGAAGAGGAACCGGCCCCCCTCCAGGATTACACTATGCGAATGCGTCAGAGAGGCCGCGAACGTGAAGAAGGGGTAAGCTACAACTACGCGAACGCGGAAGGATAGCCACGAACGCGATGAAGAAATTGGGACTTGCACAGCTGAAGGATTTCTGCAACATTTTCAAACTCCAAAATGCTCCGTTGATCATCTGAAACACACCTGAGGCCCCCGAGACCTCAACCAAACCTACGGACATATCCCATATCATCATTCAAACTTGTACCAATCTTAAAACCACCTAAAATAACGCCGAAAACTCGAATTAATCAATGATTTAGGCCTAAGAACTTCAAATTTCATCAAAACACACTTTCGATCAAAAACCTATACAAAACACGTCCGAATGACCTGAAATTTTGCACGCACATCCCAAATGATATGACAGTACTACAGAAACTTCCGAAATTCTATTCTGACCCTTGGATCAAAAACTCACTATTGGACCAGAAACTTCAAAAATTCAAACTTCGGCATTTCAAGCCTAAATTAGCTACGGACTTCCAAAATACATTTCGGACACGCTTCTAACCTCGAAATCAGATAACGGAGCTAATGAAACCATCAGATTTCCATTCCGAGGTCGTATTCACATTGTTCCAATCACAGACCACTTTCCAACTCTTAAACTCTCATTTAAGGACTAAGTGTCCCAAAACACTCTGAATCCTAACACCGAACATCCCGGCAACCCAAAATAGCAAAAATGAACTTAGGGGAAACAATTAATAGGGGATCGCGGCGTAAATTCCAAAAATGACCGGACGGATCGTCACATCCTCCTACACTTAAACATTCGTTCGTCCTCGAACGAGCATAGAGAACATACCTGAAGAAATGAAAAGATGAGGGTATCGGCTGCGCGTATCCTGCTCGGTCTCCCAAGTCGCCTCCTTGGCCAGCTGACCCCGCCATTGAATCTTTACTGAAGCAATATTCTTTGACCTCAACTTTCTGACCTGCCTGTCCAATATAGCCACTGGCTCCTCAACATAGGATATATCCTTATCCAACTGGACTAAACTAAAATCCAACACGTGCGACGGATCACCTTGATACCTCCGGAGCATCGAAACATGGAATACCGAATGGACCCTGGCCAAACTGGGAGGTAAGGCAAGTTCATAAGCAACCTTCCCAACTCGCCTCAAAATCTCAAAAGGGAAAATAAATCTCGGACTCAACTTCCCTTTCTTCCCAAATCTCATGACGCCTTTCATAGGCGAAACCCAAAGCAGAACCCGCTCACCAACCATATAGGAAATATCACGAACCTTCCGATTCGCGTAACTTTTCTGTCTGGACTGGGCTTTACGGAGCCTGTCCTGAATCACCTTAAACTTCTCCACCGCATCCTGAACCAAATATGTGCCCAATAGTCTCGCCTCACCCGGCTCAAACCAACCCACTGGAGATCTGCACCTCCTACCATATAAAGCCTCATACGGCGCCATCTGAATGCTGGACTGATAACTGTTGTTGTACGCAAATTCCGCCAATGTCAAGAACTAATCCCAAGACTCTCCAAACTCAATTACACACGCACATAGCATATCCTTAAGAATCCGAATAGTGCGCTCGGACTGTCCGTCCGTCTGGGGGTGAAATGCTGTGATCATCGTCACCTGAGTACCCAAATCCAACTGAACGGCTCTCCAGAACCGTGATGTGAACTGAGTACCTCTGTCCGAAATAATAAAAACTGGAATGCCATGCAGACATACAATCTCCCTAATATAAATCTCTACCAACCGCTCCAATGAATAAGTAGTACACACAAGAATGAAGTGCACGGACTTGGTCAGCCGATCTACAACAACCCAAATGGCATTGAATTTCTTCGTAGTCTGAGGGAGACCAACTACAAAATACATGGTGATCCTCTCCCATTTCCACTCTGGAATCTCCATCTACTGAAGCAACCCCCCGGTCTCTGGTGCTCAGCCTTCACCTGCTGATAGTTGAGGCATCTAGCTACAAAGCCCTCTATGTCCTGCTTCATCCGCCTCCACTAATAGTGCTGCCTCAAGTCCTAGTACATCTTTGAAACACCCGGATGGAATACCGCGAGCTATGAGCCTCTGCTAAAATCAACTCCCGAAGCCCATCAATATTGGGCACACAAATCCGACCCTGCATCCTCAATACCCCATCGTCTCCAATGGTCACATCCCTGGCATCGCCATTATGAACCGTGTCCCCGAGGACAAGTAAATGAGGTTCACCATACTGCCGCTCCCTGATACGATCGAATAATGAAGACCGAGAAACCACACAAGCTAGAACCCGACTGGGCTCCGAAAGATCCAATCTCACAAACCGGCTGGCTAAGGACTGAACATCCATCGCCATAGGCCTCTCTGAAGCTGGTAAATAGGCCAAACTCCCCAAACTCTCTGCCTGATGACTCAAGGCATCAGCTACCACATTGGCCTTTCCTAGGTGATAAAGAATAGTAATATCATAATCCTTTAGTAACTCCAACCACCTCCTCTGGCGCAAGTTTAGATCCTTTTGCTTGAACAAGTGCTGCAAACTCCGATGGTCAGTGTAAATCTCACAAGCACACCGTACAAATAATGACGCCAGATCTTCAAGGCATGAACAATAGCAGCTCACTCAAGATCGTGGATAGGGTAATTCTTCTCATGTATCTTCAACTGTCTGGAAGCGTAGGCAATCACCCTACCGTCCTGCATCAATACGCTCTAAGGCCAACCCGTGAGGCATCACAATAAACTGTATAAGATCCCAAACCAGTGGGCAATATCAAAATAGGGGCTGTAGTCAAAGCTGTCTTGAGCTTCTGAAAGCTCGCCTCACACTCCTCTGTCCACTGAAATGGGGCACCCTTCTAGGTCAATCTAGTCATAGGGGCTGCAATCGATGGAAACCTCTCCATAAAACGACGGTAATAACCCGCCAAGCCAAGGAAACTACAAATCTCTGTAGCGGAGGAGGGCCTGGGGCAACTATGCACGGCCTCCACCTTCTTTGGATCCAACTGAAAGCCCTCACTCGATACCACGCGACCCAAGAATGCCACAGAACTCAACCAAAACTCACATTTTGAGAACTTTGCATATAACTTCTTCTCTCTCAGGGTCTAAAACACGGTCCTCAGGTGCTGCTCATGATCTTCAGACTCCGGGAGTATACAAGAATATCATCTATGAAAACATTGACGAACGAGTCGAGATAGGGCCTGAATACACTGTGCATCAAATGCATAAAAGCTGCTGGGGCATTGGTCAGCCCAAATGACATAACAAGGAACTCGTAATGACCGTACCGATTCCTGAAAGCAGTCTTCGGGATATCCAGCTCCCGAATCTTCAACTGGTGGTAACCTGAGCGCAAATCAATCTTAGAAAACACCTGTGCGCCCTGAAGCTGGTCAAATAGATCATCAATACGAGGCAAAGGATAAGGGTTCTTCACTGTAACCTTGTTCAATTGACGATAATCGATGCACATGCGCATAGAACCATCCTTTTTATTCACAAACAAGACAGGAGTCCCCCACGGTGAAATAGTGAGTTGAATAAAACTCTTATCAAGAAATTCCTGTAATTGATCCTTCAGCTCCTTCAACTCAGGAAGAGCCATACGGTACGGAGGAATGGAAATGGGCTGAGTGCCCGGCAACAAATCAATGCCAAAATCAATGTCTCTATCAGGTGGCATACCCGAAAGATCAGCTGGAAACACATCGGGATAATCCTGTACCACTAGGACAGAATCAACAGAAGGGGTATCAACACTGACATCTCTCACATAAGATAAATACGCGGCGCACCCCTTCTCAAACATACGTTGAGCTTTAAGAAAAGAGATAACTCTACTGGGAGTGTGATCAAAAGTACTACTCCACTCAATACGCGGAATACCTAGCATAGCCAGTATCACGATCTTGGCATGACAATTAAGAATAGCATAATGGGACGACAACTAATCCATGCCCAAGATAATATCAAAATCCACCATATTGAGTAACAATAAATCCGCTCTGGTCTCAAAACCATGAATAGTAACCAAATACGACCGATAAAGGCGGTCCACAACAAAAGAATCTCCCACGGGAGTAGAAACATAAACAAGAGAACTCAAGGAATCTCGGGCTACACCCAAATGTGGAGCAAAGTAAGAAGACATATAAGAATAAATAGAGCTTGGATCGAATAAAACCAATGCCTCTCTGTGACTAACAAGTAGAATACCTGTAATGACAGAATCGGAGGTAACAACCTCGGTATGAGCAGGAATAGCATAATATCTGGCCTGGACTCTCTCTCGAGGGCGACCTCTACCTCCCCGACCTCCGCCCCTAGCTGGCTAGGCAGATGGGGTAGCAGCTGGAGCTGTGATCATGGCCTGAGAACTCTGAGGAGCACGCTGTGGCTGAGCAGTATGTGAAGATGCACCCCTACTAAGTCTGGGGAAGTCCCTAACCATATGGCGTGTATCGCCACACTCGAAACAAACTCTGGGCGAACGTGGTGGCTATGACTGGCTAGGTCCAGGCCTGCTAGACTGACCTCTAAAAGCACCCCGCGCAGGAGGCACGCTAGAAACTAGAGGTGCATAGTAAGGCTCCTGAGGTCTAGGAGGAGATGGAGCACTGGAGCTGAATGAATGGGGCGACCCATATAACCCCTACCATGTCGACCTTCTACTGGGGTACGGGCACCAGAGTTGTGGCCCGACTCTCTAGACCTCTTGGCCTCTCTCTCCTCTCGTTCCCTAGCGAGCATATCCTCGATCCTCCTAGCAATGCTAACTACCTGCTGATAAGGAATGTCCATCTCCAACTCTCGAGCCATGCTAGATCTGATGGGTGGAATAAGGCCCTTAATGAACCGGCGAACCCTCTCACGGACAGTAGCAACCAAGGCTGGTGCATGCCTAGCCAATCTGGTATAATGGATGGTATACTCTGAAACTGTCATAACACCCTGGCGCAAATGCTCAAACTCTGCGCGCCATACATCCCTAAGGCTCTGAGGAAAGAACTCTCTCAGAAATATATCCGAGAACTGGGTCCAAGTCAGTGAAGTAGCCTCGCCCGGACTATCTATCTCATAAGTGCGCCACCAATCATAGGCGGCTCCCTGAAGCTGAAAGGCTGTAAAGGAAACCCCGCTGGACTCTACTATATGTATAGTGCGAAGAATACGGTGGCACTCCTCTAGAAATCCCAAGGCATCCTCCGATGCTAAACCGCTAAACACAGGAGGCTTATATTTCTTAAACCTCTCAAGCCTCTGCTGCTCGTCCTCTAAAACAACTGTCCCACCCTCGGGCTGAACTGGCGCTGCAGGCGGTACAGGAATGATATCTGGGACCTGATCCATATGCAATCTCTACTCAGGAGTGCGGGCTGCTGGAGTCTGGGCTCCTCCCTCGGCCTGGGATGTGGCTGCAGCGAGGGGAAGCAACCCCGCCTAAGCCAAGGTGGTATACATAGACATGAACTGAGCTAATGTCTCCTGAAGGGCTGGAGTAGTAGTAGTAGTTGTAGGCGTGTCAGGTGCCTAAACCCCGGCTGGATCTGCTGGCGGTACCTCAGCGGCAGCTCGCCCAGGTGCTCTGGCTGCACCACGTGTGCGTCCACGGCCTCTGCCCCGGCCTCGGCCTCTGACGGCTGCAGCAGGGGGCGCAGGTGCCTGGTCATCCTGAGTAGTACGTTTCCTCACCATCTGTGAGAGAATAAAAGACAAAAGTTTTAGAATTGATGTCAAAATATAGCACGACAAGGAATTCAACGAAGTGAAGATTTTTCCTAAACAGTTACATAGCCTCTCATAGATAAGTACAGACGTCTGCGTACCGATCAGCGAGACTCTAATAAACCGGCCTGTGTTCCGTGACTCCTATGAACCTAGAGCTCTGATAACAACTTGTCACGACCCCAGTTCGCCCTCCGTGAACATGTCATGACAACACCTAGTCCCTATGACTAGATAAGCCTAACATTGCAAAAAAACAATATAATTGCGGAATTTAAATAATTAAAACTAAACAGCTAGAAGAATAAAATGTATTTAAGTGCCGCTTGGCATAACAACTCAATAATGCAGAAGTCTACAAATTTACCCCAAAACCCGGAAACTCACGGGCAACACAAGCTAATGGAAAGTACAATAAGAACTCTAAACTCCAGAATAGTCTATATCAAAATACGACAGAAGTCTAAATGCTACAGGATAGAATAAGAAGGAGACTCTTCGGTTTGCGGACGCGACAGATATACAAGTCTCCGTAGCTCTCCCTGCCTAGTGCGCCTGAGTGGAGGTACCTGGATCTGCACATGAAAAATATGCGTAGAAGAGGTGTGAGTACACCACAATGTTACTCAGTAAGTGCCAAGTCTAACCTCAGTCGGGTAGTGACGAGGAAGGTCAGGGCCCTACTGAGATAAAATGTAATAATAAAGCTGACAATAGTACAAAATAAGTAGAATAATGAATTACAACTATGAAGTAAGTCAGGTTATACAAACAACAATTTACACATAGAGAATAAGATATCACAGAGTAAAAACAGCTCAATATTAGTACCAATAACGAGGATCTCCCAGAATACCGTCCTGTAGTCCATTTCATCAATCTGTCCGAGGAGCTCCTGGGATACCGTCCCGTAGTCCAACTATCAATGTGCAGGGGGATCTACCAGGAATCTAACCCGTAGTCCCAAAGTAAATGTCTAGGGGGATCTACCGGAAATCTAACCCGTAGTCCCATAGTAAACAAACAAGGGGGAGCTACCGGAATCCCACATCCGTAGTCCCAATATAAATGCGCAACCAAAATCAGAGAATATTTAGAAATGAAGTACAATAATACAAAAGCAACAAATAGTTCTAGCCTAACATGCTTCACGTAGTGCAATTAAGGAAAATTAAGCAATTAGGCAATTTGGGTCAACTAAATATGCTTTTCTAAACTAGCACAGGCTATGATGGCAAGTAGGATAAAGCAATTACGAAAGAAACTCAGTTCAAATATTTTAAGTAAAAATCGAGTTTTCAACAATTAGCTCAAGTACGCGCTCGTCACCTCACGTACAAGGCATTCAATTACCAAATGTCACATCCTAAGGGGAAAAGGTCCCCCACACAAGGTTAGACAAGCCACTTACCTCGAACCGGCTCAAAACTCAACTAGGAACCACGCCTTTGCCACGAGTGTCCGACTCCAAATGGCCCAAATCTATTCAATTCAATTACATATCATAAATAACATCGCAAGCAACTGATTCTACCATTTAATTCAAAGCTAAGGCGCGAAAATAGGTAAAATAACCAAAATTCCCCTCAAGACAACGCCTCAGAATCGGTTAATTTTCACATTTTCAGAACCCTCGTACTCTCACGAGTCTAACCATATAAAAATCTTCCAAATCGGAGGTCAAATGCTCACTCAAAACTCAATAATTTGGTCTAAGAAGTTTTTCCCAATTTTCATTCAAAAATCCGAAATTAAGAATGAATTCGTGATTAGATTAGTGGGTTTTAAGCTTAAGAGAGTAAAGAATCGTTACCCAATGATTGCCTTCGAAAAACCTTCGAAATTTTCCCCAAATCCGAGCTCTCAAACTTGTATTTTGATAAAAATGGAAAAATCCTCGATTTTAAATGTTAAGTACTGTTCAGATTCGTAAAGCATCACGAACGCCGGAGTAAGGTCGCGTTCGCGAAGAGGAAAAACTGAGTTGTTCAAAAATGCCCTTTGCGATCGCGAAGGGAAAAGTGCGAACGCGAAGGCCTGGGGTCATGAGCTACGCGAATGCGATGGCGTGAATGCGAACGCATTGAAGAAATTAGTGAGGTCCAGAAGTTGACCTACGCGATCGCGATGACTGTGACGCGAACGCAAACGCGAAAGAGGAAATAGTCAAGCTCCGCGAATGCGGAAAGGTTATGCAAACGCGAAGAGGAACTGCCCCCCCGCCCCCTCCAGGATTACTCTATGCGAACGCATGAGAGGGGCCGCGAACGCGAAGAAGGGGTAAGCCACAACTACGCGAACGCGGAAGGATAGCCGCGAACGCGATGGAGAAATTGGGACCTGCACAGCTGAAGGATTTCTGCAACATTTTCAAACTCCAAAATGCTCCGTTGAGCATCCGAAACACACCCGAGGCCCCCGGGACCTCAACCAAACCTACGGACATATACCATATCATCATTCAAACATGTACCAATCCTTAAACCACCTAAAATAACGCCGGAAACTCGAATTAATCAATGATTTGAGCCTAAGAACTTTAAATTTCATCAAAACACGCTTTCGATAAAAAACTATCCAAAACATGTCTGAATGACCTGAAATTTGGTACGCACATCCCAAATGACATGACAGTGCTACAGAAACTTCCAAAATTCCATTCCGACCCTCGGATCAAAAACTCACTATCGGACCGAAAACTTCAAAAATTCAAACTTCGGCATTTCAAGCCTAAATTAGCTACGAACTTCCAAGATACATTCTAGACACGCTCCCAACCCCGAAATCACCTAACGGAGCTAATGGAACCATCATATTTCCATTCCGAGGTCGTCTTCACACTATTCCGATCACGGACCACTTTCCAACTCTTAAGCTCTCATTTAGGGACTAAGTGTCCCAAAACACTCCAAATCCTAACACCGAACGTCCCGACAACCCAAAATAGCAGAAATGAACTTAGGAAAAATAGTTAATGGGGGTTCGGGGCGTAAATTCCAAAAACGATCGGCCGGGTTGGCACAAAACCAAATCTTCACTGTCTAGAGCTCCCAGCTAAAACATAATAGAGGATCATTCTTAACCATTGTTGGAACATTTCAAAATTACAAATACTAGTCATTAAATGCAACAAGGACTCCATCAATTTGGTCCTATCAAAGCATGTGTTCGACGGTTTCTTAGTCATAACTCATAACTATATAAACATCTCATTCTAGTTCATGTAAATTTAACAAGGACAAATCAAATGCAGAAAATATTTAGATATAGTTTCAGCGTTTTCCTACTCATTACTAGATAAACATCTCATTCTAGTTCCTGTTCAAACTTCCTTGACTTTCCTTCTGGTTTAAAGTTTTTCAAAGTTTGAGTGGAAGATCTTCACTGGATTTCATTTAATCCTGTGCAGCTTATGGAGCGGAGAGGT
>MU789429.1:0-28630 GCA_026770625.1 Nicotiana glauca
AATCCAAAATCCTAGCTCTCAATTTTCAACAGTGAACTGTTCTATTTCTGGCTGTACCGTTGGAGGTTGGAGGTTGGAGGTTGGAGGTTGTTGTCGCTGCTCTTGGTTTGATCGTTGAGTAGCAGCAATTTTGAAGTTTGGATTCAATCAATAAAAGGTCTATTTTACACTATTTCTTAATTTGATGTTTGTTTTCTTTGTTTTTGTAGTCATGTGAATATTCTAGTTTTTTTAAATGTGATGTTTGTTTGTTTTCTGGTCTTTTATCAGCTTCATGCCTTGAATCAGAAGGTTTAATTAATGAAACTTATATGGAAAATATTTGTCTCAAAGAATGCAAAAAGCAAATTTTATTGAAACTAGTTGATTGGATAAGGCCGTGAGGCTCTTTGCATGGTTGATGCTATTATGTGTACATCAGGAGATCAAATTGATTACACTGACCTGATCCAATTTGTATTAGTTTGGAATTGAAAAGGCATCGCAAATCAAGAAGAAGCTAATGGTGTTAAGGAAATGATTCAGAAATCACAAGAAATTAGGCTAATTTAACTGCTCGTAAGTATTAGTTGGGCATTGGGTGGAATTGGATAAGACAAGAACCAAATCAGTTAGAATTAAGTGATTTAGGCTTAATGGATGATGTGAAGTGGTTGAAAGAAATGGAGCATGAAATGTGTTATTTATTTATTTTAGATTTGTTTTGCTTTTACTTTTCGCACTCACTCGTTAGGAGCATACTTAGGCCGTTAAGAACCATGAACTCCGTTGTTTGCTTTAGTTGAGTACAGTCCCTTGAAATTAGAATCGAGATGCGTCGCGCCAAACAAAAATGACAATTGCGCGGCCCTCGCTTTATTTAATCATGAATTGAAAATTAGAACCCGAGGCATGCCATTTAGCAAATTCCATGGCCCTCGCAAAGTCCAAACGCGTAGTTGCTTTAGGCGCGTGTTTAATAAATTTACCTTCTTAAATTCGGGTGCACATTTATGTGACCCAAATCCAAATCTCAACGGAGTCGAAATGTGTTGACAACCACGAGTGCACTGGTGCGACGTGGTTCGAGACGCATTTTTACGACGTTGCAATTCTTATTAAAATAAAAAATAAAAGCGGGTTACTAATAAAAGGCACATAAGTTGGAACATGTTTTGAAATCGGATAAAATCAAATACAACAGTTGAGCGACTGTATTAGAATCACGGAATCCGGGAATGCCTAACACCTTCTCCCGGGTTAATAGAATTCCTTACTCGGATTTCTAGTTCATGACTGTTAAACGGAGTCAAACCCTTCCTCGATTCGGGATTCAAACCGGTGACTTGGGACACCATAAATCTCTCAAGTGGCGACTCTGAATCTTAAATAAAAACGAATCCCGTTTCGATTGTCATTAAATTGGAAAAAACTCCTTTCTTATTATATCCCTTCACGGGGTGTAGTAAAAGCCGATAAACGTAAAAGCTCGGAAAAAGGAGGTGTGACAAGGAAAATCTCATATTCTTGAAATTCTTGTTGTGCGACTTTGTTGATCCGCAAACTAAACTTCTGTATTCTATTCTCTCGCAGATGGCGAGAACTCGCGCTACCGGACGTGGTGGACGACCACCTGCACCACCTACTGAGGCCACCAGAGGCCGTGGACGAGGTTGTGGTCGAGGCAGAGCCGCGAGGGCAGCACCTGTTGACCCACCAGTTGCCCCGGCTCAGGTTCAGGCTCCGGCTGTAGAGACTCCAGCAGCACCTGTTCAGGCACCAGCTGTGCCAATTGTGATTCCGGGTCTTCAGGAGGCCCTAACTCAAATTCTATCAGTTTGCACTGGCCTGGCTTAGGCAGTCTCAGCCACTACTGCAGCAGCTACTTCGAAGGCCGGGAGAGGCAATCAGATCCCCACTGCTCGCACACCTGAGCAGGTAGTGCAGGGTTTGCAGATACCAGAGGCACCTCCAGCTCAGTAGGTTGCACCAGTTCAGCCGGTTGCACCGGTTCAGGATTTTGCGGAGCAGATACCCTCACCTGTTTGAGGCTTCATGTATGTTTCTTGACCCGCTCGAGGACGAGCGTTTATTTAAGTTGGGGAGGATGTGATGACCCGACTCGTCATCTCATGTGCTACCGTCCCGTTTTTCCCATTTTATGCTTCTTCGTGTTTCATTATCTGCATTTGGGGAGTTTGAGCTGATTCACATTGAGTTTGGTAGGAAATGAGACACTTAGTCTCTTTAAGGAAACTTTGGTTTGGAAAAGTCAACCGGATGTTGACTTGTGAGTTAGAGCGCTCGGATGTGATTTTCGGTGATTCAGTTAGCTTCGAGGAGTGATTTGTGCGACCGAAATTGATTTTTGAGACCCGTTGTAGAATTAGGCTTGAATTGGCGAAGTTAGCATTTTGGCGATATCCGGTTGATAGGTAAGATTTTGATCCGAGGGTCGGAATGAAATTCCGAGAGTTTCAGTAGCTTCGTTAGGTGATTTGGGATGTGGGTTCAAAATTTCAGTTGATTCAGAGGTGTTTAAGTCGGGTTTTTGATCAAATGCGTATTTTGGAAGTTTAAGAAGAACTTAGGATTGAAGCCCTAACCTCCATTTTTGATCCCAAATTCCTTGATATTTCACCCTTAATTCATGTAATAACACATTAGATTTATGTTTTACGCTCCGAATTTCTTACCCCAATGAAGTACCTTGATTCCCTCTCCAAAATCGCACCAAAGCCTCCAAGTCCGAAGTGGAAGTATTGAGTTCTTTCAAAAAAATTTGCGAAGTTAAATTTTAATACCTCTGAACAGCCCTTTCCGCTTCTGCTATAAAATAGTCGCTAGTGCGACACCGCTTTTGCGGATTCCCTTCCGCTTCTGCGGTTTCTAAATCCTTGCCCAGGACCGCTTTGCGGTCCTCCACCCGCATATGCGATACCGCTTTTGCGGTCAATATGTCCGCTTCTGCGGAAAGCCCCCAGGCCTCACCTTTCGCTTCTGGGACTTGGCCTCCGCTTCTGCGGTCCGCTTCCGCACAAGCAAAAATACCAGATACCAAATGTGGCAGCAGTCCTTAAACTCCAAATTTCATCCCGTTATCCATCCGAAATCACCCTGAGCCCCCTGGGACCTCAACCAAAAGTGCCAACCCGTTCTAAAACATCATCCAAACTCACTCCAATCATCAAAACACATCCAACAACACTAAAATCATCATTTCGCGACGGATTCAAACCTAAGTTCTTCTTAAACTTCCAAAATACGCATTTGATCAAAAACCCGACCTAAGCACCTCCGAATCAGCTGAAATTTTGTACCCGCATCCCAAATCACCTAACAAAGCTACTGAAACTCTTGGAATTCCATTTCGACCCTCGGATCAAAATCTCACCTATCAACCGGATATCGCCAAAATGCTAACTTCGCCAATTCAAGCCTAATTCTACACCGGATCTCCAAAATCAATTCCGATCGTACTCCTAAGTCACAAATCACTCCCCGAAGCTAACCGAATCACCGAAAATTACATCCAAGCCCTCTAACTCACAAGTCAACATCCGATTGACTTTTCCAAACCAAAGCTTCCTTAAAAGACTAAGTGTCTCATTTCCTACCAAACTCAATCTGAATCAACTCAAACTCCCCAAACGCAGATAATGAAACACGAAGAAGCATAAAACGGGGAAAACAGGACGGTAGCACATGAGACGACGGGTCGGGTCGTCATAATATTACATAATTTTATTGTCTTTATTATTAAATATTTTAGGATAATGCCATGACACATCTCATATTTTGTATTATTTTCTTTGAAAATATTTTACATAGTTGTATTTTATTAGGATTAAAGAAATATTTTGAGCATACGTTATATGTTTTGTTCTACGAAGATTTTACCGGAAAAAAAACCCGAAAAAATTCGAATAACCCGAAAACCCGAGAAAAATCGATATTGAAAAACCCAAGCTTTATTGGTTTGGCTTGGTCTTTAGATTTAATAACCCGACACAATTGGTTTTGTAATTGTAAAATCCGAACCAACCCGGCCTATGGACACCTTTACCCAAAATATAACAATGGATAATTATTTAAACCTTTCTCACACTACATGAATATATTTAGACATTTTCCGTTGTATCTTTTAGTAGGACACTTCTTTTTTCTTTCTTCTTTTTACTTCTCTATTTTCCCCTTTTTGGAATTGGAATCATGGTACAACACTTATAATATCAAAATAAAAAATACTAAAAATTATGAATCAGTTCGCACAATGAGATGTGAACCTTCATCGACAACAAAATAAGCTCTGTTTTATAGCCTGGTATCATATCTAAGATATTAGTTTAAAATAATTTTATAGATAAAACTATTTTTCGGGTCATCCATCACTTGTTCAGTACAATTTTTGACAAAAAAACAGAATAATTTATTTATTAATTGAAAGTCATAACAATGCCAAGTTACAAATCATGACGCAACAAGAATACTAATTCCAAACTGGATGTACAGATAGCAAATAACAGAAAATGCAAATGCCAAATTGTGGGGCTGAAGATAGGTCAGTAGCATCAGATATCTGACCTGAGTGCATGCATTAGTTATAGTATAATCTCTTCCTGGACACTCACATTAAGAGTTTTGTTTGGTAGGACAATGCTGTTCACTACCACAACTTCGTCTTCAACCGATACAGATTCACCTGATTCGAAAAACATATTGAATAAGACACTGTACCTCAAAGATATAATATATATCACAATTTAGGTTGAGAGAGTACCAAGAATTGTGACACCTAGCTTGGCATTGTAGTCTCCTGCAGCCTGAAATCAAGTTTTCATTCAGTTTAGACTTCAATTACAAAAGTACCAACTAGAGAAACCACTGAAATACTAAAAGAACAATATTTCTCTCCATATTATGAAAGAGAAACAAGAGGAATATAATAAAGATAATAGAATTCAAGAACACGCTCTTCACACTAATATAATGCTCCTACCAAATATGTTTTACCACTATAAACAATATTTTCAAACTTTGACGCACAAATTATCAAGTTTTTTACTCTAGAATTCTGATACAATGGAATAGTATGATAGCTTATCCTTTGATCTAATCATCCAAAACTGAAAAGCAGAAACAAACGAAATGATAATATTTGATGACTACTAGCCTGTTTGGCTAAGCTGGAGAAATCGGCTTATTTTGAAAAGTATTTTTTTTTAAAAAAAAGTACTTTTGGAGAGAAGCAGTTTGTGTTTGGCTAATTACTCTGAAAAGTACTTTTGAGCAATAATTTGTGTTTGGCCAAACTTTTGAGAAAGTGCTTTTAAGTATCAAATTACGAATAAGGACATAAATAAATTTACTTTATAGTTAATATTATAAGTAAATAAATAATTTCAAAAATTTGTTATTATATGCAATAATTAAATCTTTTTATTTTATTTAAGTAAAATATAAAAATAAAATTAAAAAGTACTTAATTCTTTTAATATAAGTTAAATATATAAAAAATCATAAAAGCATTCACC
Source organism: Nicotiana glauca (assembly GCA_026770625.1). Classification (NCBI taxonomy): domain Eukaryota; kingdom Viridiplantae; phylum Streptophyta; class Magnoliopsida; order Solanales; family Solanaceae; genus Nicotiana; species Nicotiana glauca. The sequence goes on from MU789429.1 coordinate 5,514, forward strand.
GCTAAAGTCATTATATATTAGAAAGCTATTCTAAAAACAAGAAGAAATATTTATATATTAATATCTTAAGTTTTAGGTTTAACGGTTATTTTGGTATATACTATATTTTGTTAAGGACATTTTTGGTAAGAAGAAAAGTCAAAACTGCTTCTACTTCTGCTTTTGGGAAGAAGCTACTTTTTTCTGCTTCTCAGAAACTGTTTCTGCTTCTTTCCAAAAGCACTTTTTTCCTCAAAAAAACTTGGCCAAACACCTCAAGTTAGGGAAAAAAGTGCTTTTGAAAAAAAAAAATGCACTTTTGGCCTCTTGAGAAGCTTGGCCAAACAGGCTATACGACAAATGGACAACTCAAGAATGAATAGATACCCTAGTGCATATTTGGGGTGCAAAGTGTGAGAAGAAGTTCATGTATAGTTGTCCCACGTTGGTATAGAAAGCTTTAGGTATATGTAAACATTGTACATAAATGGGGGTTTTATAAAATACTTAACACATTAATAATACTTCCTCCGTTCCACTTTATGTGAACCTATTTCTTTTTTGGTCCGTTCCAAAAAGAATGACTCATTTCTTAATTTGGAAATAATGTAGCTTAAAGTTCCAATTCTACCCTTAATGAGAGACTTATATAATCACACAAATACTCTGGGCCCCATTTTGATTTGTTTAGGACTACAAATTCCAAAAGTCTTCAATTTTTTCTTAAACTCCGAGTCCAGTCAAACAGGTTCACATAAATTGGAATAGAAGGAGTATAATTTTTTTCATGCATTTTCACATTGTATCAGAACAATTAGTGAGAAATATCCGTTGTGCAGTAACTAGTGAGTCCGGGACAATCACCGTGCCTTTTTTTTAGTGAATGTCAGACTGATTTTTGCGTCACCTCTTCTCCGGTGGGTTATTTTACGAAAAGTAACACCACCAGTAGGTGCGGATTTCTCAAGCGACCAAACCCCAGAAAACCACACCGACAGATTCGTAGCCACGCGCCTGAAAACCCTCTGACGCCGGCGTCGCGTCAGACCCATACGCAGGTGCGTGACACGTATTCCGGTCATTTTTTGAAAAAGTCTCTTCATGAAAGTTGTCTCGTCTAGTAATTCCGACCCTACCCATACTGTTTTCTTTTTATTCCATTATCTTGAGATTGTTCCGACGACTACACTGATTTTCCGGCAGCTACAGTAAATTTTCTAGCAACTGCAATGTTTCCTTCATTTGTTTCAGCGAGTTATAGTTGATTCTTTCTGTTATTTGGTGATAATTTGCTAGACCTCTTTTCAATCCAACGATGTCTTTGGGATTTGATGATTTTTGGGTCTAAAAACACGGGTTGTGGAAGTTTCAGTTTTATAATTACCTCGGAACCTTTAATGGGAAGTTCAAACCTACTTAGCTTGGGCTTCGTCTGTTGAGTTGGGGTGTAAAGGTCAAGGTATTCAAGATTATTTAACAAAAAAGGCTAGCGAAGGAGATGAAAAGGCCAAAGCACTCTGGGAGAAGATCGATACTCAGTTTTGTAGTATCCTATGGTCATCTATTGATTCCATATTGATCCCCTTATTTCGTCCATTCTAGACATGTTATTTAGTTTGGGAAAAAAAGCTCGCACTTTATACACTAATGACATATCTCACTTCTATGATGTGATATCGCGGATGACAACTTTAAAGAAATAAGAATTAGATATATCTACTTACTCGGGGCAAGTACATGCACTTATGGAGGAATTTTAAGAAGTTGATGCCAGTTTCTGGTAGTGTTTAAAAGCAACAAGAGCAATGACAAAAGATGTTTCTAGTTCTTATCCTCGCTGGACTTCCTAATGAACTTGATTCGGTAAGTGACCAGATTTTGGCTAGTCCGACTGTCCTTACAGTTGATGAATTATTCTCTTGATTACTTCGCCTTCCTGCAGCACGCAGTCATACAGTGATCTCATCACAAATAGCTGACTCCTCTATTCTCGCATTCCAGATAGTGAAAAACGAGCACCTTAGACTATGGAAAATAGACGATGAGGAGGTCGTTTTGGAAGATTTCGGCCAAAGTGTTCTTATTGTACCAAGCTTGGGCACATTCATGAGGTGTGTTACTCTTTGCATGGTCGACCACCTAGAAATGCTCGTGTAGCTCAAACTGGGACTGCAGGTAGCTAAGGGTTTTCTTTATCCGAAGGGGAGTATAATGAGTTCCTTCAGTATCGAGCAACTAAGCAGACACCTCCACAAGCAGCCTCAATCACTCAAACTAATACTTTTGTTGTTGGTAATTCTTTTGCTTGTGTTTTCCAGTACACTATTCTTGGACCATTGGTCGTGGACTCAGGTGCATCTGATCATATTTCTGGTAATAGGTCACTTTTGTCGAATGTTATTTGTTCACAATCTCTTCCCAATGTTACTCTAGCTAATGCAGTCCATACAAAAGCAAAAGAAGTTGGACAAGTTAATTCCCTGTCCTCTGTCACTTTATATTCTATTCTTTATGTCCCTGGTTGTCTTTTTAATCTCACATTTGTTCGTCGTTTGACTCGTGGCCTCATTTGTGGTATACTTTTTATTGATGATTCTATTATTATGCAGGAATGCAGTATGGGACCGACGATTGGCACAGGGCGTGAATCACAAGACTTTTACTACTTTAACTTACTCAATCCCTCTACATCATGTCCAGCTACAGATTCTCCAGATCTAATTCACAGACGTTTAGGACATCCGAACTTATCCAAGCTTTAGAAGATAGTGCCTAGTTTGTTTACATCAGATTATGAGTCGTGTCAACTTGGAAAATATATTTGAACTACATTTTCACGTAGTGCAGAGAGTCGTGTAAAGTCTGTTTTTTCTTTAGTTCATTATGATATATGGGTCTTAGTCGAGTCAGTTCAATATTAGGATTTTGTTATTTTGTTATTTCATTGATGATTACTTAAGATGTACTTGGATTTTCCTAATGAAAGATCATTCTAAGTTGTTCTCTATATTCTAGAGTTTTTGTGCTAAAATTAAAAATCAGATCGGTATTTCTATTTGTACTTTTCGTAGTGATAGTGCCTTAGAATATTTATCCTATCAGTTTCAGCAGTTTATGACTTATCAAAGAATTATCCACCAGACAATTTGTCCGTATACTCCTCAACAAAACGGGGTAGCAGAGAGAAAGAATAGGCATCTCATTGAAACTACTCGCACACTTCTCTTTCAATCCCATGTTCCGCTGCGTTTTTAGGGCGATGCAATTCTTACAACTTGTTACTTAATTAATCGAATGCCCTTCATCTTCCATTCAGAATCAGATTCCATATTCAGTATTGTTCCCTAAGTCACCCGCGTACTCTCTTCCTCCTCGTATTTTTGGGAGTAGATGTTTTATTCATAACTTAGCTCCCGGAAAAGATAAATTAGCTCCTTGTGCTCTCAAGTATATCTTCCTTGTCTATTCTCTGGTTCAAAAGGGGTATTGTTCCTACTTACCTGATCTTCATAAGTATCTTCTATCATCCAATTCCATGTTCTTTGAATCTCAACCTTACCTTACTTCATCTAATCATCTTGATATATGTGAGGTCTTACCTGTACCTACTTGTGAGGAATCTAGTATTCCTCCTCTGACATCCCCATCGACATCCACAGTACTACCACAATTGCTCCTACCTATATAGACTTCTAAGGAGGCTGGGCGAGACTTGTTGTAGCGAATAACCATCTGGTAAGAGGATTTTCCAGAAAACAAAAACTCAAAGGTTAGCTTTGCATGAACTAGGGAAAGATAGAGCTCAACTTCACACTGGTTAGAAAAAACCTAGAGCTTCCCTACTTCAATATAAACTTCTACTTCACCAAGTCAAAAGTTTAGACTTCGGTAAAGTCTAAGCGTCAAATGCTCTTCTTGCCGCTTATTTGGTCACAAGTTGCTTACTCCTTTCCCGAGGTACGAAGTCTCTCTTCTGCATTTGACCTGAGACTGGGAGTTAAACTCGCGACGGAAGGTAAGAAGCAAGTGTATGAATGGAAAGAGAAGAGGGATATTCTGATTCAGCTCTTGTTGTTCGAGAATGCACTACAATTGAATCAGAAACTTTTCAATCAAAGCGATAGTTCATCAAATTCTTTTCAAAGAAATTGAGTACATTTATGATTGAGTTTCGAAAACTTTTGGATAGGTATCCTCCATCTGAACCGAATTCTTTATGGTTAAAGAATCTCTTTCTAGTAGCTCTAGAATAATTAGGAGATTCTATATGGGGTTTTGCTTCTGGAGGTTCCCCCAGATTAGAATATCATAGGAGGACGTTGCAGATGCCCAGGGCAGACACGACTTCTTCTAAGGCTAGAAGACCACCGGAAGACACTTATGACTATAGCATATTGTGAAAGTAGTACACCAGACGGGCGTGCTTCGACCGTGTCTCCGGGGCACAATTGAATGTAGATATCATGAACGTGAGGTAAAGGATACCTACAGTTGCTCCTCCGACATCTCCAGCCACAAGGCTACCACTCTTGACTTATCATCTTCGTCTACGTCCAGCATTAGGCCCTGATGATTCACGTCCTACATCAGCTTTTGCACCTACTATGGACTTGTCTCCTCCTAGTCCACCGATTGCACTTCGGAAATGTGTTCGATCCACACTTAATCCTAGACCTCATTATGTTGGTTTAAGTTATCACCGTCTGTCATCACCCCATTATGCTTAATCCTAGCCCTCATTATGTTGGTTTAAGTTATCACCGTCTGTCATTATGAACACGAGGTACAAGATACCTACAGTTGCTCCTCCTACATCTCCAGCCACAAGGCTACCGCTCTTGACTTATCATCATCGTCCACGTTCAGCATTAGGCCCAGATGATTCACGTCCTACATCAGCTTCTGCACGTATTACGGACTTGTCTCCTCCTAGTCCACCGATTGCACTTCGGAAATGTGTTTGATCCACTCCTAATCCTAGCACTCATTATGCTTGTTTAAGTTATCACCATCTGTCATCACCCCATTATGCTTTTGTATCACATTTGTCCACTGTGTCTATGCTTGAGTCTACAGGTGAGACACTATCTCATCCAGGTTGGTGACGAGCTATGATTGACGAGATGTCTGCTTTACATGTGATTGGTGCATGTGAGTTTGTTCATTTTCCTTCAGGTAAGTCAACTGCTGGTTGTCTTTGGGTTTATGCTTTCAATGTCGGCCCGAATAGCCAGGTTGACCGGCTTAAAGCTCGTCTGGTTGCAAAATGATATACTCAAATATTGGGCTTGATTATACTGACACTTTCTCTCCCATTGCTAGAGTCGCATTTGTTCGCCTTTTTTTGTCCATGGCTGTTATTCATCATTGTCCTCTTTATCACTGGGACATTAAGAATGCTTTTCTCCAACGGTGATCTTGAGGATGAAATTTTTATGAAGCAACAACCTGGTTTTGTTGCTCAGGGGGAGTTTAGTGGCCTTGTATGTCGATTAAGCGGGTCACTCTATGATTTGAAACAATCTCCTCGAGCTTGATTTGGTAAGTTCAGCAGAGTTATTTAGGAGTTCGGCATGACTCATAGTGAAGCTGATCACTTAGTATTTTATTGGCATTCTGCTCCTAATTTGTATATTTATCTAGTGGTTTATGTTGATGATATTGTTATTACTGGCAATGATCATGATGGAATTACTAGTCTAAAACAACATCTCTTTCAGCACTTTCAATGTAAGGATCTCAACATATTGAAGTACTTTCTAAGTATTGAGGGAGTTTAGTTCAGATATTGTTATTTCACAAAGGAAGTATGCTTCAGACATTTTTGAGGAGTCATGAATGATCGACGGTTGACACTCCTATGGATCCAGATGCTAAGCTTCTGCCAGGATAAGGAGAGCCTTTTAATAATCATGCAAGGTATATGTGGCTGATTGGCAAATTGAATTATCTCATAGTAACTAGACCTGACATTTCATTTCCTGTGAGTGTTGTAAGTTAGTTTATGGACTCTCCGTGCGATAGTCACTGGAATGCAGTTGTTTGCATTCTTCAATATATAAAATCAGCTGCATGCAAAGGACTACTGTTCGAGGATCGAGGCTATGAGCATATTGTTGGATGCACAAATGCTGATGGGGTAGGGTCACCTTCGGATAGACGATACACATCTGGATATTGTGTTTTAGTAGGAGGTAATTTGGTCTCTTGGAAAAGCAAAAAAACATAATATTGTCGCTCGATCTAGCACAGATGCAGAGTATCGAGCCATGGCTCTTGCAACATGTGAGCTAGTTTGGGTCAAACAGTTACTCAAAGAATTAAAATTTGGAGAAATCGATCAGATGAAACTTGTATGTGATAATCAAACTGCCCTTCATATTGCATCAAATCTAGTGTTTCATGAGAGGACCAAACACATTGAGATTGACTGTCACTTCATCAAAGAGAAGATCCTCCCAGGAGATATTGTTAAAAAGTTTGTGAAGTAAAATGATTAACTTACAGATATTTTCACTAAGTCTCTTACTGATCCCCGTATTAGTTATATGTAACAAGCTCGGTATATAGATATATGCACCAGCTTGAGGGGGAGTGTTAGAAGTAATTCATGTATAGTTGTCCCACTTTGGTATAGAAAGCTTTAGGTATATGTAAACATTGTATGTAAATAGGGCTATTATAAAACACTTAACACATTAATAATATAATTTTCCCGTGCTTTCTCACGTAAAGAAAGCACCTCCTCTTTATCATCAGGTCTTTTTATCTCATTGAACAAAAATGAAGAGCATGCTCTTAACTTACCTGGACGCGGGACCATCTGCCAATGGAAGACTTCCAACCAACAATTGCATGAATAACAACACCATTTTCCTTTAAGTCATATTGAATCCATGTTAAATTCCAGCCAATGTTATTGAAGCATATTATGAGATGTGATATAGTGATGCAGTTACCTTGATTTCACCATCATCAAGGATAATACAATTGATGAGCCTGGCACCAGCTCCAATACGAGCATTTGCAGAAATGGACACATTTGGACCGATCTGTTCAAATTAGTAACAGACAAGTTCTGGAGGTGATACAGAGGTCATAGTAAAGCAAAATCAAGACAACTTGGAACAAAAGTATCACGTGGGAATTATTTTTGGGAGAAAAACAATGGGAAAGGATAAAATATGACTTATTTGATCTGGTCTAGTTCACATAGAAGTTGCAGTTTTGGCACTCTAGTGAATGCACAATACATGATAGGATCCTCGTCTACTATAATTCTGTTTGGATAAAATTCTGCGCTCTACAATGAATTAGATTCATCAGAAAACAGATGACCTTGGGCAATAATGAGTGTAAATATTTGTGTGATATATAGGGTGTTATTTGTTGCAAACTTATTGCATTGTCATTTACTGTGGAAACATATAGTGGTAGATATACACATCATCCGAGGTAAATGTTTCTTTACATCAGTAGAAATAGTAGTGGTGAACCAAATAATCATTAAGCATTCAATTTAATCCACCAGAATATTTGTGGCATATTACAATGATTATAATATTTGAGACATGAATTTATCCGAGTATATCTACCTTTGCAGTGGGGTGAACTTTAGCTGATGGATGAATATAAACATCGCCACTGATGGATGCACACTTTGAGCCATCTCCACTTGCCAAAAGGTGTGGTGAGGTGGATCTGTATTGAGCAAGGTATAGAGCCGAGCATTTCAAAGACATTCTGCACAAAAATGAACGCCATGATCATTACCTCAAATCTTGAAATTTGAGATGTAACCTGGGATCAACTGCACATTATGTAATTTGATTACCCAGGTGTTTTTATTTGTTCCCAGAAATCCATGGTTTCATAGGTATACAACTGCTTCTTCCCTGCAAGAGGTGTTAAAATATCTTGATCCAGCCGAACAAAGTCTGTTGGGAAACTCCTGTCAGAGAAAACCTTGTATGAGGATTAAAAAAAGGAATTAGACATGGCTTTTAGGTGTTGCGATAAAACTGAAATGAACCTTACTTTAATTTCTGCAATTCAATTTTCTGCAGAAGGAAAATCTAGGTAGTACAGACACTATTTTAGGCCGTGTATCCTTTTCGTAATTGTATCAGATCTAAGACTTGCAGGAGACTCCAAGACTGCATATTGACTATGCTTTATTGATCTTATAATTTATTGGAACATTTATTCCCCTTTTGGTACTTGTATCCTTCAAGGGACCAAATGGACAATTGAAGACCACAACAAAAAAAGTTTTAAAGAAAAACAAGTCTTTTTGTAATATTTAGAAGTTAAAACTCGAAAGAGTATTCTATAAAATCACAATGGTGAGTAAGAAGTCGAAGCAGTATTCTATAAAATCACAATGGTGAGCTAGTAAGAAGTCGAAGCAGTGTCTTTGAATTCATAAATTATATTGAGCTAGATCTGGACATTTGAATTCCCATTGTGTTTAATAGCATTTAGAGAGTTTGATATGTTCTTAAATTCTATTATCATATTTGAATTCATTGTGCAGCATAAAATGAACATAACCTTTTTCCACTTTGTTTGAGATCACTCAAAAAACATCTAACTCATGGAAAGTGGGAATAAATGATGGTAATGTCCATTCTGACAAAAGTAATGTCATGGGCGGCTTTCCAGCCATGCCCCATGACCCCTTGGGCGCGCCCCGTGGCGTCCTAGCAAGCCTCTCAACGCCTAGCGCCACGGACGGCCCCGTGGTCTTGGCCGCGCCAAGTGACAAGCGCGCAGGTGCCTCTGTCGCCCCACTGATATCCCTCGCCAGCGCCCAGCCGCAGGCAGATTCCAACAACGCCGCGCGCGCAGACCCTGATGCCAAAGACGCTGCTGCTAACAAAGGAACTGTTCCTGCTTTGTAGAAAACTAAGTCCTTTCCATTGTAAATATAGAGTAGTTTTATTTCATGCACTTACCTTATGATTCTCTAGCTTTTTAAAGTCTAGTCGTGTAGCTTTGGTTTATTTTTTTTAAGTATTATTAGGGGGGATCAAGCAATCAAAACTTTCTAGCAAGCAACNCGACAAAAGTATCACAAAAGTGAAGGTTGACCAGCTTTGCTTGTCGCAAAGGCGACAAAAGTATCACAAAAGCGAAGGCTGACCAACTCTGCTCATGTTGCAAATGCGACAGATGACCCGCAAATGCGAGCTCTGAGTGTTTCGCAAAAGCGACAGTTGGTGTCGCAAATGCGGAGCTGCTATAGCAAATGCGATGATGTTGTTCGCAATTGCGAACTCCCCTGCCCTAGCCCATCTTCGCAAAAGCGAGAAATATCTCGCAAATGCCAGCTCTGCTCATGTCACAAATGCGATGGAAACCTCGCAAATGCGAGAACAGAAACACCAGCACAACTCAAAAAATTTAATTATTTAGATCTCAACTTATCGACGATAATTATTTTTTTATTTTTTTGGTAATTAAGTAATTTTATTAATCATCAAGTGAAATATTTACAAAGCATAGCTTACCATGACACAGCTAGCTAATCTCTAACATAAAGACCATCACTTAACCACAAGTCCACAAACAAACAAACAAAAAAAAGGCTACCTAAGTATTTTGGTTATTAACTTGAAACTATAAACTTCTCAGCGGAGGCGGATTAATATTGAATCAATTTAAAAAAATATGTACATAAAATGCTTAATTTTGCGGAGAGATCATGAGTTCACGTGCTTAAATCCACCCCTACTTCTCAAGTTAAAAAAGCTTCTGCAGCAGGTTTCTCATGTTTCCAGTGGCGTGCCGTAGTTCACTGTAATAATGAAAAATTGTTATGCAGTATTTAATAATAAAAGAATATTGTTATGCAAATTTTACTAACTCTAAGGGTATATATGTAATGATTTCGTGTTACTAGTACACATATGTTTATTCCCCATCCTATATGTCATGGGCGGCTTTCCAGCCATGCCCCATGACCCCTTGGGCGCGCCCCGTGGCGTCCTAGCAAGCCTCTCAACGCCTAGCGCCACGGACGGCCCCGTGGTCTTGGCCGCGCCAAGTGACAAGCGCGCAGGTGCCTCTGTCGCCCCACTGATATCCCTCGCCAGCGCCCAGCCGCAGGCAGATTCCAACAACGCCGCGCGCGCAGACCCTGATGCCAAAGACGCTGCTGCTAACAAAGGAACTGTTCCTGCTTTGTAGAAAACTAAGTCCTTTCCATTGTAAATATAGAGTAGTTTTATTTCATGCACTTACCTTATGATTCTCTAGCTTTTTAAAGTCTAGTCGTGTAGCTTTGGTTTATTTTTTTTAAGTATTATTAGGGGGGATCAAGCAATCAAAACTTTCTAGCAAGCAACAATTCTCTGTACTGGTGTCTCTCCCCCTCGACACCGCCTTGCTTTTTGTAATAGCTTTCATTAATGCAATCAAGCTTTCTTTCATTCTCAATTCTCATTTCTGTTCTCTCAATTACTCTTGACATTGGTTTTCCCGTGCGGCACTGACAATCTAGTCTAGCGCACGGCGGGGACCTCAGTTGGCGGACAGCAACTGCACTGACATCAGTTGCTTAGCCTTACGTTGCCCTTCCAAGGAAATTCAGGAAGGCGTCGCGTAACAGTTGGTATCAGAGCCTAGGCTCGACATCGGACGAGGGAACGCATTTACATTACACCACCATTTCTGACCATGGTGAATTATGGAGACCGCATCACGGCTGTCGAAGGGACAATTGAGGCGTGGCGGTCTATTGTGGATACGGTGCCTGAACTAAGAACCAGCCTACTGCAAAGGTTGGACGATCTGGAACGCAGGGTGTCCCAGGTCGAAGTTGATGTTGAAAACATCAGTCGCGACTCCGAGGGAGATCGACAGACGGCGGCCGCAGAGGCAGCCGAAATTTTTGATAAATTCGAGGGGCTCCAACAGGAGCGCACCGAGGATTTAGCCCATAGGGCTCAGGAGGCAGAAAAGGTGACTGCCATGCAACAAACCATTGACAACTTGACAGACCAGCTTAATCTTGTCAATGCTGCTTTACAAGGCCTACTCCGAGGAGGTGGGAACCAAATTGGAGGTGCTATGAATTCCGCTTCCGCGACAATGAAATTGAAAATTCCTGAGCCAAAGCAATACAGTGGAGCTAGGAATGCCAAGGAAGTGGAAAACTTCATCTTTGACGTCGAACAATATTTCGATGCTGTTGGAGATCTAGAGGAAGCTAAGAAGGTAGCCACTGCTGCCATGTATCTTCAGGGTGATGCCAAACTTTGGTGGCGGGTGAAGTACGAAGCCATCAAAGCCGGTGAAGATGCCCTCGCAACATGGGCAGAACTGAAGGCCGCTATTCGCCTGCAGTTCTTCCCCGAGAATGTTGAATACAATGCAAGGAGAAAACTACGGGAGCTCCGTCAGACAAAATCAGTGCGGGACTACGTGCGAGAATTCTCCGCACTCATGCTAAGCATACGCGACATGGGGGACAAGGACAAGCTCTTCACTTTCATGGAAGGGTTGAAACCTTATGCCCGTGTGGAGCTACAGAGACAAAGGGTAGATACCCTTCCCAAGGCAATCCAAGCAGCTGAATGTCTTGGGGACTATCAAATGGAAGCTCGGAAGGACAGGCCTCAACCGCCTGCCCGAACAGGTTTCAGAGGGGGCCAGCCTAGCAGTGGTGGTCCAAGCAAAAGTGGGGGAGATCGGAACTCAAACAAATCTAGAGCTCCTTCCTCCAGCAGCAACAGTGCTGCTTCAAACAACAATGACAGGGGGAGAAAACCCCCTTCAGGATGTCGTCATTGCGGCGGACCACATTGGAACAATGAGTGCCCACATGCACAGATAAATGCCCATCAAGCTATTGATGATGGGACGGATGACGACTCAGACGATGCGGACCAGACTGAACCAGTAGGTGCCTTCAATGCAATTGTAGGTTCCATCTCTGAGGCATTAGCGGAGACCAGTGCTGGTATCCGCAAGAAGAAGGACCCACGTCCAGTCATGAAGAAAGGGAAAAAGAAGGCGAATGAAAAGACTCCTCCTAAACAGGAGAGGACCTTAATGTTCGTCGAGATGAAGGTGAATGGCAAGCCCATCCGGGCTATGATAGACACGGGTGCTACCCATAACTACTTGGCATCGACTCAGGTGGAGCGCCTTGGACTGGTTGTAGGGAAAGGCAAAGGCAGTGTCAAGGCTATCAACTCACCTCCCCAGCCAGTGGGTGGAATAGCCAAAGAGGTACCGGTAAAGCTTGGCCCATACGAAGGAAAGTTCAACCTGCGAGTGGTGATCATAGACGACTTTGAGCTGATTGTTGGACTGGAATTCGTAAGGCAAACCAACACCATGCCTGTACCATTTGCAGACATGCTACTGATGATGGGAACCAATGGGACCAAGCCCTGCATTATCCCGTGTCTTCCCATGAAGATGGCCGTTGAGAATATCTCGGCCTTGCAGCTAAAGAAGGGGGTCAAAAGGAATGAGCCTACGTTCCTGGCAACCCTCTGCATTGAAGATATAGAACGCTCCTCGGGTGCCATTCCTGAACCCATGAAGGAGTTATTACTGGAGTTTGAAGATGTCATGCCACAAGACATGCCAAAGCGGCTCCCTCCTAGGCGCACTGTGGACCATGAAATTGAGTTGGTGCCGGGCGCGAAGCCACCTACCCGGGCGCCCTACAGAATGTCACAACCCGAACTCACCGAGCTTCGGAGACAATTGACGGAAATGCTAGATACAGGGATCATTGTACCCTCAAAGTCCCCATTATGGGTCCCCTGTTCTATTCCAAAAGAAACACGATGATAGCCTGCGACTCTGTGTGGACTATCGAGCTCTAAACAAAATCACAGTGAAGAATAAGTACCCTATTGCTTTGATGGCAGACTTGTTCGATAGGCTGGGTGGTGCGACGGTGTTCACTAAGATAGACCTCAAGACAGGCTATTGGCAAGTTCGGATCGCAGAGGGCGACGAGCACAAGACGACTTGTGTAACAAGATATGGGTCGTATGACTTCCTGGTCATGCTGTTCGGCTTGACTAATGCTCCGGCCACATTTTGCACCCTGATGAACCAAGTCTTCCGAGAGTACATTGACGAATTTGTGGTAGTCTACTTGGATGACATTGTGATATATAGCCAAACATTGGAAGAACACCTAATACACTTGCGAAAGGTGCTAGCTCGGCTGCGGGAACATGAACTATATGCCAAGCTCTCCAAATGCTCCTTTGCTCAAAAGCAAATTGACTTCCTCGGACATGTCATTGAGGAAGGACGCATCAAGATGGACCAACAGAAGATCCAAGCCATCATAGACTGGCCGCCGCCTAAGGACGTCCATGCCTTGAGGGCGTTCCTTGGCCTATGCAACTTCTACCGGCGGTTTGTGAAGAACTACTCCCTCATCGCTGTGCCATTGACAGAACTTCTCAAGAAGGTCACACCTTGGGATTGGGGACCAAAGAGAGCAGATGCCTTCAGCGCATTAAAGGCGGCTATGTCTAGTAGTCCCGTCTTGGCTCTTCCTGATTTGGCCAAGCCTTTTGAGGTACAAACAGATGCATCCGACTATGCACTTGGTGGAGTCTTGATGCAAGAAGGGCACCCCGTTGCATATGAGAGTCGGAAGTTAAAAGATGCAGAACGACGCTATGCCGCCCATGAGAAAGAATTATTGGCCGTCGTACATTGCTTACGCCTATGGAGGCACTATCTGCTGGGAACCCCGTTCGTGGTCAAGACAGACAACACAGCGGTCAGTCATTTCATGACCCAGCCAAAGTTGAACGGTCGACAGGCCAGGTGGCAAGAACTACTAGCGGAATTCCACTTCAACTTGGAGTATCGCAGTGGAAAGACCAACCATGTTGCTGATGCACTCAGTCGAAGAGCTGACCTAGCATCGGTGTGCCTACTCGCCACCCTAAGGGGGAGCGAAGTAGCCACCTCCATCAAGGACCAAATACAGGATCTACTCATAAAGGATCCCGCTGCTCAGTATTTGGTTGATTTGGTAGGACAGGGCAAGACTCGCCAGTTCTACGTGGAAGATGGTTTCCTGAAAGTCAAAGGGAACCGACTTTATGTTCCAAAAGGAGGAGATCTGCGGAGAACTCTTCTCGCAGAATGTCATGATACTCTGTGGGCTGGCCATCCCGGTGAAGAACGCACCATGGCACTACTTCATCGTGCTTATTATTGGCCTCAAATGGCCGATGATGTGGCTCAGTATGTGAAGACTTGTCTAGTATGCCAGAAGGACAAGTCAGACCGCTTGACACAAGCGGGTCTCTTGGAACCACTAGCTGTCCCAAAGAGACCTTGGGAAAGTGTTTCTCTGGATTTCATCACCGGATTACCCAAGGTCGGAGATCTCACAACTATCTTGGTCGTGGTAGACCGGTTTTCCAAGTATGCCACCTTTATTGCAGCCCCACAATATATGTCAGCAGAAGAGACAGCTCGACTCTTCTTCTCTCATGTCGTCAAATATTGGGGTCTACCCAAAGATATTGTTAGTGATCGTGACTCACGCTTCACCAGCAACTTCTGGACCCAACTTTTCAAGTGCCTTGGGTCAAAATTGAGTCACAGCTCAAGTTTCCACCCGCAATCTGATGGCCAGACGGAGCGGTTCAATGGTATGTTGGAGGAATATCTCCGCCACTTTGTAACCGGATCGCAGAAGAATTGGGTGAAGCTTCTAGATGCTGCTCAGCTGTGTTTCAATTCACAAAAGAGCTCTAGTACAAACAAAAGCGCTTTTGAAATTGTTACCGGACAACAACCTCTACTCCCACACACGGTGAATGCACCAAACATGGCTAAGTCTCCTCGAGCGGCTAGCTTCTCAAAAGAATGGAAGCGGAACCTGGAGATAGTGCGGAGCTATCTTGTCAAAGCCCAAAAGCGGATGAAGAGGCATGCTGATCAAAAGCGTCGCTTTGTTGAATATCAAGTAGGAGACAAGGTGATGGTCAAGATCCCAAAGCGGTACTTATTTGCGGGAGTCCATGACCCGCGCCTATTGCAAAAATATATTGGACCCTTGTCCATTGAGAGGCGCATTGGGAAAGTTGCATACCGGGTGGATACCCCAGCTTGGTGGAAAATTCATCCTGTCTTCCATGTCAGTCTTCTGAAACCCTTTCGAGAAGACACGGAGGATCCGTCAAGGAGCCAGCTTACAATACCCAGTATTCGGGGTCCCAATTCAACCGGGAAAAGGCGTGTTGAAGCTATCCTTGATGACAGAGTGATTCATGCTTCAAGGAAAGATCACCAAGAATTCTTGGTGAAATGGCAGGGCTGTGATGCAGAAGAGAATACTTGGGAGAGGGGGACAAACCTCAAAGCCTACAAGAGCCTCATTGAAGATTATTTTGCCAGTAAGGCGCCGAGGACGTCGCCAACTCAGGTGGGGGAGAATGTCACGGGCGGTTTTTCAGCCATGCCCCATGACCCCTTGGGCGCGCCCCGTGGCGTCCTAGCAAGTCTCTCAACGCCTAGCGCCACGGACGGCCCCGTGGTCTTGGCCGCGCCAAGTGACAAGCGCGCAGGTGCCTCTGTCGCCCCACTGATATCCCTCGCCAGTGCCCAGCCGCAAGCAGATTCCAACAACGCCGCGCGCGCAGACTATGTCGCGCGCGCAGACCCTGATGCCAAAGACGCTGCTGCTGACAAAGGACCTGTTCCTGCTTTGTAGAAAACTAAGTCCTTTCCAATGTAAATATAGAGTAGTTTTATTTCATGCACTTACCTTATGATTCTCCAGTTTTTTAAAGTCTAGTCGTGTAGCTTTGGTTTATTTTTTTTAAAGTATTATTAGGGGGAATCAAGCAATCAAAACTTTCTAGCAAGCAACAATTCTGTGTACTGGTGTCTCTCCCCCTCAACACCGCCTTGCTTTTTGTAATAGCTTTCATTAATGCAATCAAGCTTCCTTTCATTCTCAATTCTCATTTTTGTTCTCTCAATTGCTCTTGACATTGGTTTTCCCGTGCGGCACTGACGGTCTAGTCTAGCGCACGGAGGGGACCTCAGTTGGCGGAGAGCAACTGCACTGACATCAGTTGCTTAGCCTTACGCTGCCCTTCCAAGGAATCTCCGGAAGGCGCCGCGTAACAGTAATTATGTCAAATAACTAATAACTTGAACTATTATCCTTCTTCAGCATCTCAAAACACTGTAGACTAATAGAAAACTTGCTCGCTATATATTCACATCAACTA
This sequence comes from Nicotiana glauca, assembly GCA_026770625.1. Classification (NCBI taxonomy): domain Eukaryota; kingdom Viridiplantae; phylum Streptophyta; class Magnoliopsida; order Solanales; family Solanaceae; genus Nicotiana; species Nicotiana glauca. The sequence goes on from MU789429.1 coordinate 21,734, forward strand.
CTTAAATTTAGCGTCAGCCTCTTCTAAAATAAAGGCACCTTTTACATTTGAACCTAGCCGGAAATATCAGCTAACGAATAAAGGTCTCCCCCAATTTCACTATCCCAAGCAAATTTCCATAAGTGGTAATAGTCAAAGAAGTGCTCATAACTTGATACCATAACGAAAAATGTAATCATGCCATAAAGCTTAGCAGAATGAAAAATGGAATCCTGCACTTAATTTTCCTTATATTTGGGTAGACACCCTGTAGAGGTACTATGGTGAAACCTTTGAATGGTGTTGGCTAATGAAAGCATGCTCTCTAGATAGCAGCAAAAACATCTACTGAATGTACCAGGAGGAAACGTATACCTATTTGGTGGCTGAAGAGCTTCGAAGCTGGATAAACGCCTTAAGTTAGCTGCAAAAGAAGGAAAAAGCTTTCATAAAATCACCCCATAAGCTACTATTACTTGAAATGAATTCTAAGAAATTTGGAGGGTCCGGTCAAGTTAACAATTCTGCTAGTCAATCATGGCAGTTCAGTTTTGGAAAGTTTACCATACCAGTATTCAATAAAGGTTGACATGAACGCTAAGTGAGATGAAAGGATTGATCCTTTTGACCTAATAACATAGAGAGGAGAAAAAGAACATGTAGCCATGCTTAATAGACTAACCTCTGTCTTTTCTTTGAGTGGATACTCCTTGTATAGCATTGAAGATATCCGGGGTGAATATATAGACACCACAATTGATGCGGTCGCTTACCTGCCATAGTAGATATGAAACCATCATATATAAACCTTCAACATTCGGTATTTAAAATTTGGTTGTGGACGTACAAAAGTTTCAGGTTTCTCTGTGTAATGCAACAGTTCATTAGTAACAGGATCAGCAACTAGTTCACCAAATTGATAAGCTGATTCAGCAGACACCTACGCCATGGATAAATCCAATAAGAATCCCAACTGGAAGAGGAATCATGAGTTGAAGATGGCAATAAGCTGTGAAATAGAAAGCAGCCACAACAGACAGCTTGACAGTAATTCTACCTACCTTGCTGACAAGAATCGTACCCATCCCACCATATCTTCTATGAGCCTCTGCAAATTTGAAGCGAAAAAAGATGGTAATATTTTGAGAGTCAAACTCAAAGTCAGTACAGTGGTATGTCTTAGTTCAACATTGATTAAGATGGATAGTAAGGAAAATGGAAATCTTAACAAGTGAAAGTATCAAGCTACGTATGAGGTAAGAAAAGTTCAGAGAGCAAAAGAAAATCAAAGTACCAAGCATCTCAGGCAGTGGAAAACTGCAGCAGACATCACAGTTCAGCAAAAAAATATGCGACTGCCATGTGAAACAATATAACTGTGTTAAAAGTATTTATCAAATGTGATGAGGCAGTAGTCTTAATTATTAATTGCAGTTATTTTCCACTTACTACCTCTACTATCAGTCTCTCAAATCAATTTAAGCAATATCACGCCAATTATCAGGCACAAAAATGTAACAAAGAATAGTGTAAGATTAGAACCGGGCTGTCTTCCATTAGTAGATCCCTGAAGTTGTAGAGTCCCCCAGCTGAACCATGTGGCTTGTCCTCCTTCAAATATCTAATTTTAACAAGTTCAATAGAGACTGCAATAAGCTTCAAATCCAAAATTTAATTGAATATTCAATGCAAGAAACATCAGGAAAATTATATAACCTGACAGGAACTTTAAGTTCATTCGAGATTGAGGAAACATATAATGCAAATTCACGCTCCTCATAGAAGCCAACGAGGTAGATCTGCGCTAGGTTCGGAATCTGAAATGCCATGGTACAAAACTTATTATCAGTTCAACAACAACTACGCCTCAGTCTCAAACAAGTAGGGATCGGCTATAGGAATCTTAATTGATCATGTTACACCATATAAACTTGTATACCACATCTATCAATGGACTCAAGAATCTTGAATGTGTCTATTCGTAGAACACCAAAAAGTTTCTACTTTATTGCCATTTTAGGCATTACTTCAAACTTCTAAACAAAGCATACCCTTTTGCAAGCAGAAATTGGATGATGAACCATAGGGTGTCCTGCTAATGGAAAGAGTGGCTTTGGGATATTCAATGACAATGGCCGGAATCGTGTACCTGTTAATTCAAGATTATGGTTGACATCATACTGAATCAACTGAAAAATGAGAGAAAATGTAAGAAAAGAATAATGCTTTCTCCATTCAGACTATTCAAATTCTACAAAGAAACAAATGATTGAAGGGTTCTCATTGATTTCCTAAACTAAAAACCATTAGAATTCAGATTGGAGTGTTCAGCTTCTATAAAGATCATACCTTTTGTGGGTCCTCCCACCATGATCACGGCAACAACTTTCTCCTCAAAACTTCGCATTTTGTTTTTCTTTTACCAAAAACACAACTCAGATCCCAAAATTACACACTTTTAGCAGCTTCAGTTGTTGAACTCTAAAATGAACCTAATATTCCAAGACCAAGAAAGACACGTACAAATTCGTAATTCAGGTGGTGGTTACTTCCATTCAACAAATTCCATTCAACAAATTATTTGAAGACAGAGAAGTGAAAGTGACACTGCCGACAATGTAGAAAACTTCAGAGTGTAGAGAAAGCAGAGTGAAAATGTGTTTTTGAGTTTGGTGGGACAAAGAGATTGATATGAATAAAAAATGATCAGAATTATAAATCAGTGGGCGCGCAGAGTGTACTAATGAGCTTCCTATAAAAATATACTCCTATGTTTACATTTTCCTTTTATTTTATTATATGCCTACAATTAGAATAAATTGTGTACAATCAAACCTCTTTATAACAGCATCATTTATTCTAATATTTTCTGACTTTTATATTGAATAGTTGGTATACACTTATAAAAATATTTGACATTTAAATATATTTTGACTGTTATAAACAAAAATTATCCAAAAATTAGTTTTTCTCTTATCCAAAATTAAAATCTCAAAAAATATGCATGTTTCACTAATTAAATACTAAGGAAAGCTAATATATTATTGATGAATATATAACTACTAGTAACGGATATCCCGTGCTGCGCACGGACCCAAGCTCAAATAAGCCAACACAATTTAAGTTAATTAATGATTTATTTCTATGTTATGTAGATTTGAGTATAATTAAGAAATTTAATCATAATTTAAGACAAAATCGATAATATATCAACAAATTTATTTAAGAAATATTTCAGGAAATAAATATGACTTTTCAGGCGCAAATTTTCAATAAAATTAGTCAAGTTCACATCCGAACACAACTTAACTTGTAAATGATTTCTTTTTTAATTTTTATTTCAGCTCTAAATAGTTTTTTCTTCAACTTCAGTCAAATATTATTTGAATTGAACCCTAGCAGATATTATAATATAATATGTGTTAGAACATTTTATTTTGAGAAAAATTAGGTATATAATAAAATGTGACTAAGATCCAACATTAAGATATAACAATATTATTCTCTTAATTTATCTTCAAAAGAATGACAATTATGCAGTAAGAGAGTCAAACTTTCTAGTTTTTATTTTATGTTTTTATTATGATAATAATTCTTTTTAGTAGTACAATAATACATTTCTAACTCTCTAAATCCTAAACACTTGCCTAAGTATTATTTCATCATTTTATCTTCTTAGTATTACTCCCCAATATTTGTTTAGGGCGTCATGTTTTTTTCAAAAAAATTATTGCTTTTTTCTTCTTCTTTCTAATAACTCAATTACTGCCTCCTGGATCCCAATTCAATCCTTCCTTTTCTCTTAAACCTTCTTCAAAAATTTCCTAAGCTTTTGCTCCATTTTTATAAATTTGTTCGCATAATGTAAATGCCTTTCTTATAATTGATTAAGAAATTTTTCATCAATATCAATGTAAACAAACTAAAATTTGCACCAATTATAATTAATCACGGTGCCTCATAATACTTGATTTTAAACTATTAAAGTTTGCCTGCTTATCAATTATTTTAGATTTCTTTACATATTACTATTTTGTGCCTAGTTCATTTTACTTTTACATAAATTATTGAATAAATTTATTAACTTTTTTTTGGAATAAATATCTTGCGTTGCTTCTAGAATATTAAGTTTGCGTGTTGTTTTGTTTTGATACATTTATAATCTATTATAAAAAAAAACTTTTTTTACTCCAAATAAATTATCTTATATTGCTTCCAATATTTTAGGTATCTTGTTTATAAATTTTCTACAATCTATTGCAGAAAATAATTTTTTGTACTCCAATCAAAATTGACCTTAAACTGTCTAATAACGTTTTTGAACAGCAAAAAAAATAATTAAACATGTTCATCCATTAAGACTTTGCAAAATAACTACAAGCAATATAAAAATTTAAATTATAGCTGAAAAAGAGAGCAAAAAAGAAAAGCTATGAGCGCGTGGAATGGGGCCGGTGATTGAACAACGGATTCCCCAAGTTTACTAACTTCACACAAAATCAAGGTCATCTAAAGCAATAAAGTGATAATTTAGGGGTATAAAATACTGCTAGGTGTGACGTTGGAACATCCAAAGAGGGCCCCACATGACAAGAAGTGCCAGTTCCGAATACAACTGCTATGAGCGCGTGGAATAGGGCCGGTATACTTTCTGCAATCTCATCAAATGTGTCCAAGTGATAATGCTATATAGTACAATAGCCTAAAACATATAAATAGTGAAATTCCGAAACTGCCCCCGTCAACAAGCAGGCATGTTGACGGAGAGGTGTCTGTGTTCCCTCTTCTAATAAGTAGGAAAACTTACAAAGATTAAACTCTAAGTCACACATTTTAAAGCTAGTAGAAAAATAAATTCTTTTAAAATTAATCGAAAAACTTTGCAATTGTAACTTCTTTCGTAGATTTTATTCTCGTACTAGCGCTATAATGCTTGAATTGACGAATATTTTATGTCCAAACTTTCAGCGTAAGGGCATCCGATAGCTTTCCCTTGAAGGCAATCTAAGGGTTTAATATTTGAATTTTTTATCTTGCATTTGTCCCATAGAAAAGATATCATATGTAAATCTTTAAATCTTATGTATTATGCAAGATGAAAACTTTGTTCAATGGAACACATTTTGTGCATATTTTTAGAATTATTACGAATGATCCTAGAAATTCTATATGGTTGTTATAGATGGGTCATTTTACAAAGAGCGTTTTGCTATAAATAGGTCGTTGCTGTTATAGGTAAAAAGCTATTATAGAGAGGTAAAATATAACTTAAAAAATCGGTATGAAACTAACCTGATTTTTATAGTAAATGTCTGTTATATATGAATATTGTTATAGAAAGGTTTGACCGTAGAAATATTTACTGACACCCGATACTGGCTGGCGGCTGCTAACATATTTTATGAAGACTGGTAAATGATGAGAGATCAAAGGACAACTTTCACAAAAAAAATTTTATTAAAAACTTCCTTTAAATTTTTCAACATGACATGAGTCATTTTTAATTTTTTTTTTTTTTATCAAAAACGAGAAAGAGCTTACCCCACTTATAGTCGGAAGTTATTTTTCTTTTACTTGCTCCGATTTACACCCAAATATTATTATTAACTTGTAGTACTTTTAAGATTTCATCAAAATCTCCCTGATTTGCTCATGTTATTATTAATATTAATATTAGTACTACTCGTATTTGATTTTTTAGAAATTTCTTTTCATCTATCAACCAAACAATAAATTATTTTTCTACATGCATACTCGAAGAGGTCGATATGCAAGGATTTGTGTTGAAATTCTTTTGGAAATCCCAGTCCAACCCTATCTATTTGTTTGACATCACAAGCAAGATATACACTATGAAGGGGAAGATTTTCGTTGTAAAAATTATAGTCGATTTGGTCACACAATGAGGCAGTGCATCTATATCAAGAAACACAGTGATGATCCTCACCATGTAGGACAAATTCATCAACAAGCAGCTACAAAGGGATAAAATGAAGCAGAGTGGATAACTGTTTCATTCAACAAGAGGAAGAATCAAGGTAAAAAAATTCCTACGCAACCTGCCACCACCCAAGCTAAAGGCAGTAATCGTCCAGTTATTCCAGTTAAATTATTCAATGCAAATACAGATAAATACTTGGATACTCAAACGCTTCAATATAAAACTAAAGATCACTCCTCTATTAATCAAACCTCAAAAGCTAATTCCCAGCCTAACACTGCTAATGATCAAACCACTACACTCAATAAAAATCACAAGTTAGATAAGAAGCAAACAGTTTTGCCAAAAACCACCATGGCTAATATAAATTTTCTTTGTGAAAATAAATTTACTCAACTAAGTGATGACTTGGCTTTAGACATAAATGACACTTGTATGTGTGATTCCAATGTGGCAACTGCAGATTCTAACGTGGCTTCTAGTGATACAAAACTCTTAGTTACAAACAAGGCCATGCAAAATGACACCCTAACGGACATATCTAACCCTCATCGTAATACTACCCCCTACCNTAAAATCCTTCCTTAAGATATGAAATATTACTACCCCTTCGCATGTTTGCCAAATGGCATTGGACATAGAAAAGGGAAGCCAAATGGCTAAACCCTTAGAAAACCAAACGGATGCCATTAATTGCGCTATAAAGCAATGCATTGAGCAACCAAAAGACACAAGCTTAGAAGACTCAATTATTGGCTCTTCCATTAATAGGCTACCCCCCTCCATTACCTCTAACCCCACGCCTACTAATAGTTCATTAAATTCATCTTACCCTACCCAAAATGCCAAGAGTTCCTTCATCCCTACGAAGAAGGAACCGTCTCATCCAAATACTTCGCCAATACAGACCTCTCAATATGAAAAATATGCCACCCCTCCCCCCCACGACCAACCTCAGATAATCTATGCCCAACCTC
>MU789430.1:2192-55845 GCA_026770625.1 Nicotiana glauca
CGTAGATACTTTAGGCGCGATTAATAATATTACATTCCTAATATGGGTGCACATTTATGTGACCCAAATCCAAATCCCGGCAAAGTTGAAATGCACTAACGTCATAGGCGTACTGGTACGATGTGACTCGAAATGCGTTTTTGCGACGTCACAATTCTTAAAAATGACAAAGAGGGACATTAATAATGCATAAAAATGAAGCATATAAAAATCAGATAAAAACAAAAACAACAGTTGAGCGACCGTGCTAAAACCACGGAATCCGGGAGTGCCTAACACCTTCTCTCGGGTTAACAGAATTCCTTATCCGAATTTCTGATTCGCAGACTGTAATAGAGTCATAATTTCCTCGGTTCGGGATTAAACCGGTGACTTGGGACACCATTATTTTACCAAGTGGCGACTCTGAAATTTAATAAACAAATCCCGTTCTGACTGTCCTTTAATTGAAAAAACTCCTTCCCTTTTTATTATTATATTCCTTCCCGGGGTGTAGTATTAATAAGCGGTACATAAGTAGTAAAAGTAAAAGGAGGTGTGACAACAACCATTTTGAGCGGCAAGGTCGATTTTCGATCAACAAAATATGGTTTGATTCCAATTACTTTTCAATGAATCTGCCTACAACATACATAACATCATACTTATTCTTACCATGTCATTTTAAACTCAAAAACATCATAAGAATAATCTTCAAATATAGTCCACACACCTAGCACCTTAACCTTTATAGTCATCATCTTATTTCTCATGTTATATCCTTCAATCCGCTGAATTCCCACGTTGATAAGCTTAACAACAGCAGCCACAACATATTAAAACTAGATATAACAATTTCTAGTCACAACAAACCATATATATAGCCTCAACATAGCCCACAAAAAAAGATAACAATTCTTTATGCCATGTGAATTGCTATCTTGTAGATTTTCACTCAAACAACTCAACCAACATATGATTGACCTTAAGCACAACCAAGAAAATGATTTAATAACCTTAGGAAGTAGATAAAAATTTTAAATCCCTAGCTGGTGTAGCTTCCAACAACCCTCAATCACACCACAACACAATAGGAGTTGTATTCTTTTCTTGAATCAACTTTTGTGTTTATGTTGGTGTGTAAACACTTATATTTCTCCTTGAAACTCTACTATACATTAAGGAGGTACTGATTCTTAGCTTAATCATAAAGAAAAACACGAAATCTGAGGTTACTTACCGTTGAAGAACCCTTCAAAACAGTCACAAGATGAAGAACTACGATCTAGCAAGCACCACGGGATTTCTAGCGTTGGATTCTTGTTTTTATCTTAGGCTTTTCACGCTAGAACCCTGAAGGAACCTTTGTAGAGCATTTAGGAGGGTTTATGAACTGTTGTGTATGAGAAAATTAAGTCAACGACATATAAATTACTTAAATACAAGCTGAAGTTTAAACCGACTTTGTGGGTCCTATGGGAGCTGCTTGCACAGTCTCGCAAAAAATACAAATCTCTCTAGTATGATGTCGTATTGATGAATGGTTTAATACGTTAGAAACTAGACTCATATATCTTCAATTGGATATGTAGATAATCCTTTGATTCCAATAATATTGGGATAAAAGTTGATCAACATTTGACCTAAATTTCAACAAATTTATGAATGTAACATGTGATGACCTTTGCCTACTCTTGTTCCACAACTTGCATGCCTTCAAAATGTATAAAATGAATATCATACGACTAAAATAACTCATAGGATAACCTCCTTATCATGTTAAGAACCCTAGTCTAACCCCAAGGTACATGCTATAACTTTCCAAACTTGTCGTTTTTCGACAAAACTTATTTTCTTCAGTTCGTTTAGCATCTATGCTTTCCAACCCTTTTGATACTTGTTATTCATGATCTTAAAGATTTGTAACCTCCGAGATAAAATGATAAACTTACATTATGTACTTTAAAAATTAACTCATTTTTGAGCTTACATCAATTGGCTTACGACGTACTCTCACGTACGAAAACATGGGATGTAACGTCATTCCCCCCTTTGGCACATTCTTACTCGAATGTTGACTGATGGTTTTATCAGTTTCATAAACTATATCTCTTACAAATACTTTAATGCTAATCTTTCCATCGAAGCACTGTTTTGTGAATAAATCCAAACGCTTGGGTATTCGCCCCTTTAGGCCTCTTTCACACGCCATGAGATGTGGATGGAATTCTTCCAATATCGTAAAATCTGTACCTTCTATCATGAATCATGTACAACCATGCACTTGTATATGTTCCTATGATACTCCTCTCCCTTTTTTTTCATCCAGCTTTTAGTCAATCTCTAGGTCTCACTTTGTGAACATATACATAATTATGACAAGTTGTCCCTCTAGGAATCTATAGGTGTACTGATGTCTTTCGCTTGTTACTTTATCGAACTTAAGGCTATTGCTATCTCTTGTTTCATAGCCTTGTATATCTATCCTTCTGGATTTACTACATCTAGGTAGGTTATACTATACCATAAAAATTACTTCATTTTATTATTATTGAGGTTTTCTACACAACTCTAGGTTACTCTCTCGCTGCTTATCCAATATGTATAAATTCTTAGTCCTCTAGTGCTTCCTCATTATTATTCATCTTAAGAATAACAACAAATCTCACCTCGTAGTTTGGAACTTGTACCCATCTATTCTTTATTCACCTTAATGTTGATCTATAATCTATCACTGATAACTTGCAACCTCTTATGTAATACACTATCACTAGGGCTCACATCTCATCGGGGAGCATCTTGAAGTGATTTTCCCGATCCACCTAGGAATAATAATATACTTCAATAAATGTATTTCATTGTATCCCAACGGGATTCATCTTATGGGGGTACTAATCTCGTGCAATTAATGAAATCCCTTTCTTGTTAAATCGTTACTCAATCAAAGGACAAATTGTCATCCTCTTATCTATCACAATTATACACTTATTTTACTGCTAGGGAAGTATTCTATCTCTTCTAAATGCACCTAGTCTTAGACTTCTCTGAGTTCATTCAGGTTGTACCAATCTTTCAATAACTTACGGATGCCATCATATCTCTTATTTTAATAGGTTTAATCCCGAGAACGTATATATATTCTCATCACTTTCTCACACACCTTTTCATATCATTACTCCAATCTACCTAAAACCTTTTTGCTCTACAATAGTTTATTTACGACCTACACTTATCTATGTATACTACCCGCAATCACTTTTTTATCAATAACATTCAGGCTGGAAACTTTTACTGCCTCTCCCCGGTGTCGTGCTTGTAAAATATTCTGAAGTCGCAACATATCTGTAGGAACTGAATAAATTTAACATCATCCGTTTCTCCTTTTTACCACATTCTTCCTTTACCACTCCATAGTTAACTGAACTGCTTAACTCCAACTTAATACCATATCATACCATATTCCCCCCTTTTGGGGAGTACTAAGATTTAGTACTACGACAATCTATCTATAGTTGTTTTACCTCTTCATCTTTGGCTTCTTTTCACATTATCAATGAACCTTAATCGCCTCATGGTAACCTTTTGTACCAGGGATAACTAAATTTCTTACGCACAAAGGTGACACCTACTGTAACTAGCACACTTAGTCCCTTAAGATTAATTCTACTGAGAGTGCTTGCTTTAGGTAAGTGACTTCCTAAATGGCCTTTAAAGTTTTTTCGTCTGTTGTCTATTCTATTATTGTTGGAGCACGATCTTTGAAATTCTCACGATGTTGACCATTATCAAATCCGCCGTTCCCTAATTCATTTTTGATTTTATCTCGTTCACCAGCCCATACTGATTTTTATTAATTAGGGGTCTAACGGTTCCTCCTTGTAATCACGTTGAAGTCACCAACTCATTTCTCGAAATAAGGAGTTGACTTTATGGCTTATACTCTTTTATTTCCTCAAGGCATGTCACCTCTTGTATTTTCCTTCACTTGACTATAGAATTTTTAATCGTATCATATTTTGATTTACTATTATCACTCATATATAACATCTTATTTATGATGTTTCATTTACTTTCTTCTTATTCTATGGATAATATTTTTTTTTGTCTACCACTATATTCTGAAAACTTCAACAAAAAGTTCTTTCCCTTTTAGCTCCACTAGCTTTTATCTCACTGGCTCGTTGGAATGCCTAAACTTCTTTTTTTTTTTACTCAGGGATAGAGTCATACTAAGGTAAATATTTGTCCCTTCTAGTATACCACTGCCTATCTTCTAAAATTTCTGAATATTACAGTATTCATATCTGATTGTACTACTCTAGAGTTCACCATCTAGGTGTCTTATAAGGAGATGTATTACCACATTTGCATCATCTTTTGGAAACATTAGTTAATGGTAATAACCCATCCACAATTTTTAGGTTACTCTAACTCACCCTGGATCCTGATATCCTATCTTTCTGTTAAATAATATCTTTTAGCTCCCATAGAACATAACAGAGATGGGGTGGCCCATTGTACGTACATATGCCATTGATGAAGGTACCAAAATGCTTATATTTCTCTGCCTGATTTGAAAATATTGATAATCTTCATTAACTGGGTTCCTCGTACCCCTCTTCACCTTACTTCTTTTACTTGTTGAAACTTGTATCTAATTTCTAAATCCCTCATATCTTTTCACCACATTCGTGAACAGATATCATTGCTTTAAGGATCCTTATTAAGAAGCTTACAAATCTTAGTACACATATGATCTATTGAAGACCTCACATTTGCTCGTCATAAGCATGATGTGAAATCGAGTTCCTCTAACTCAAATCTTCCACATCCACATGAAATCTCTTACCAACAGTCTTTGTGGATGTAGGTATTGTTGTATTACGACTAAAGTTTAATTTAAGAGTTTGAATTCTTACAACTAAGCTCTACTACACGATCTAGAATAAGAAGAAAGAGTGACAGACCTAAATACCCTGTAGCCTCCTGCTTATAAGTGTGGTGCACAACAAACCATAAACAAGACTCTAATAGACACGACTTGTAGACTCCTTAGGACAGAACTGCTCTGGTACCACATTTGTCACGACCCAAACCGAAGCGCCGCGACGGGCACCCGATGCCTTACTCAACCGAGTACCAAGGTAACATATCTTTCTTATCATACTATCATGAGTAAACGAGTCAGAAAACCTGTCATGAGATAACAAGAATAAAACATAAGAGAATACTCAACATATGAATACCCAACATGATATACAAACTTATATATGTGACATACGGGCCTATAAGGCCGAATGATCATTTGTAAACTCGAAACATACGCCGACAAGGCCATACAAGTATCCTTACACCTGACATCTGTCTACAAGCCTCTAAGAGTACATAAAATCATAAAGTTTGGGACAGGGCCCCGCCATACTAATCAATACATATCCAAATGCATACTGACCAAATAGGAAACTCCGGAGCAAGTGGAGTGCACCAACATCTTCCGCTGAGCTGATAGCCTACTTGGAGGACTGTTAACCTATCAATCGGGACCTGTGGGCATGAAACGCAGCGTCCCCAGGCAAAAGGGACGTCAGTACAAATAAAGTACCGAGTATGTTAGGCAGGAAAGCATAAACAAAACAGTAATGTAAAGTGAGATAGAGGAGATATAACCTGTAACGTCTGAGTGCCTCTGGGGGCTAATGATATGTAATTCATAATACACACACACACACATATATATATACACATAATTATTTTAAAAACATTTGCCTCTGTGGGCCTCATCATTATTATATCGTACCCGGCCTCAAAGCGGACTCCGTAAAAACGTACACGACCATCATAAGGCTCGGTAGAATCGTACCTGGCCACATGGATCTCGGTAAAACCCAACTGATCACTGGTTGCACAATAGGTGCCATACTCACCTGACTATAGCGCGGCTCGGTAGAATAAAATAGATATTGTATATAGTGCATTCTAGACTCATGGAATCACCTTCTAAACCTTTTGGAGTGACTTAAGAACATCATGGACATCCATACCCTTAATATGAACTTTAGTAGGATTCAAGGATCATAAACACTTGCATAGAATAATTTTATAAGGAAAGAGCAACATGGACAACCTTAGTTGCTAGGAGTAGATTCGTTATGAAGTAGCGTATTCATTTCACTTTAGATCATGCCAAAAGAAAGAAGAAAGTGCCTTAACATACCTTTGAATATAACATCTTATTTTTCATGTTATATTCTTCAATCCACTGAATTCCCACATAGATAAGCTTAACAACAGCAGCCACAACATATTAAAATTATTTATAATAATTTCCATTCACAACAAACCATATATATAGCCTCAACACAACCCACAAAAAACCTAGGCAGCAGATACAAATTGAAATCCCCAGCTGGTGTAGCTCACAACAACCCTCAATCACATCTCAACACTATAAGAGTTGTATTCTCTTCTTTAATCAACTTTTGTGTTCATGTTGATGTGTAAACACTTGTATTTCATCTTGAAACTCTAATATATATGAATGAGGTACTATTATTAGCTTAATCATAAAGAACAACACGAAATATGAGGTTACTTACCTTTGAAGAACCCTCAAAAACAGCCACAAGATGAAGAACTACGATCTAGCAAGCAACACGGGATTTCTAGTGTTGGATTCATGTATTTATCTTAGGTTTTTCACGCTAGAGCCATGAAGGAACCTTTGTAGAGAATTTAGGAGTGTTTATGAACTGTTTTGTGTGAGAAAATTAAGTCAACGACATATAAATGACTTAAATACAAGCTGAAGTTTAAACAGACTTTGTGGGTCCCAAGGGAGCTGTTTGCGCAGTCTCGCAAAAACGCAAATATTTCTCTAGTATGATGTCGTATTGATGAACGGTTTAATGCGTTAGAAACTAGAATCGTAGATATTAAATTTCATAGGTAGATAATCCTTTCATTCCAAGAATATTGGGAGAATAGTTCATCTACATTTGACCTGAATTTCAACAAATTTATGAATGTAACTTGTGATGACCTTTGCCTACTCTTGTTCCACAACTTGCTGGCCTTCAAAATGTAGAAAATGAATATCATACGACTAAAATAACTCATATGATAACCTCCTTATCATGTTAAGAACCCTAGTCTAACCCCAAAGTACATGCTATAACATTCTAAACTTGTCGACTTTCGACGAAACTTATTTTCTTCAGTTCATTTAGCGTCTATGCTTTCCAACCCTTTTGATATTTGTTATTCATGATCTTAATGATTTGTAACTTCCAAGATAAAATGATAAGCATACATTATGTACTTTCAAAAATAATCTCATTTTCGAGCTTACATCAATTGGCTTATGATGTACTCTCACGTAAAAAAAACATGGGATGTCACATCATTCCCCACTTTGAAACATTCGTCCTCAAATGTTGACTGATGCGCTTATCAGTTTCATAAACTATAGCTCTTACGAATACTTTAATTCTCATCTTGCCATCTAAGCACTGTTTTGTGAATAAATCCAAACGCTTGCTTATTCTCCCCTTTAGGCCTCTTTCACACGCCATGACATGTGGATGGAATTCTTCCAATATCATAAAATATGTACCTTCTATCATGAATCATGTACAACCATGTACTTGTATATGTGCCTATGATACTCTTCTCCCTTTTTTTTCCTCCAGCTTTTAGCCAATCTCTAGGCCTCACTTTGTGAACATATACATAATTATGGAAAGTTGTCCCTCTAGGAATCTATAGGTGTACTGATGTCTTTTGCTTGGTACTTTATCGAACTTAAGACTATTGCTATCTCTTGTTTCATAGACTTGTATATCTATCCTTATGGATTTACTACATCAAGGTAGGTTATACTATACCATAAAACTTACTTCGGTTTATTATTATCGAGGTTTTCTACCCAACTCCAGGTTACACTCTCGCTGCTTATCCTATATTTATAAATCTTAGTCCTTTAGTGCTTCATCATTATTATTAATCTTAAGAATAACAACAAATCTCATCTTGTACTTTGGAACTTGTACCCATCTATTGTTTATTTACCTTAATGTTGATCTATAATCTATCATTGATAACTTGCAACCTCTTACATCATACACTGTCACTAGGGCTCACATCTCATCGGAGAGCATCTTGAAGTGATTTTCCCGATCCACCTAGGTATAATACTATACTTTAATAACAGTATTTCATTGCATCCCAACGCGATTCATCTTATGGGGGTACTAATCCTGTGCAATTAATGAAATCCCTTTCTTATTAAATCGTTACTCAATCAAAGGACTAAGCGTCATTCTCTTATCTATCACAATTACACCCTTATTTTACTGCCAGGGAAGCATTCTATCTCTTCTAAATGCACCTAGTCTTAGACTCCTTTGAGTTTATTCATGCTGTACCAAGCTTTCAATAACTTACGGATGGCATCATCTTTCTTATTTTGATAGGTTTAATCCCGAGGACGTATATATTCTCGTCACCTTCTTATTCATCTTTTCATATCCTTACTCCAATCTACCTAAAACCTTTTTGCTTTACAATACTTTACTTACGAACTACACCTATCTATTTATACTACTCGCAATCACTTTTTTATCGACAACATCCTGGCTGAAAACTTTTACTGCCTCTCCCCGGTGTCGTGCTTGTAAAATATTCTGGAGTCGCAACATATTTGTAGGAACTGAATAAATGTAACATCATCCCTTTCTCCTTTTTACCATATTCTTCCTTTACCACTCCATAGTTAACTATACTGCTTAACTCCAACTTAATACCATATCACACCATATTCCCCCCTTTTGGGGAGTACAAGATTTAGTACTACAACAATCAACCTACAGTTGTTTTACCTCTTCATCTTTAGCTTCATTTCACATTATGAATGAACCTTAATCGCCTCATGGTAACCTTTTGTACCAGGGATAACTAAATTTCTTACGCACGAAGGTGACACCTACTATAACTAGCACACTTAGTCCCTTAAGATTAACTCTACTCAGAGTGCTTGCTTTAATTAAGCGACTTCCTAAATGGCCTTTAAAGTTTTTTCGTCTATTGTCTATTCTATTATTATTGGAGTACGATCTTTGAAATTCTCACGATGTTGACCATTATAAAATCCGCCGGTCCCTAATTCATGTTCTGTTTTATCTTGTTCACCACCCCATACTGATTTTAATTACTCAGGGGTCTAACCGTTCCTCCTTGTAATCACGTTGAAGTCACCAACTCATTTCTCGAAATAAGGAGTTGACTTTATGGCTTATACTTTTTTATTGCTTCAAGGCCTATCACCTCTTGCATTTTCCTTCACTTGACTACAGAATCTGTCATCGTGTCATATTTTGATTTAATATTATCACTCTTATATCACATCTTACTCATGATGCTTCATTTACTTTCTTCTTATTCTCCGGATAATATTTTTTTTTACCAATCACTTTATTCTGAAAACTTCAACAAAAAGTTCTTTCCCTTTTAGCTCCACTAGCTTTCATCTCACTGGCTCGTTGGAATGCCTAGACTTCTTTTTATTTTACTCAGGGATAGAGTCATACTAAGTTAAATATTTGTCCCTTCTAGGATACCACTGCCTATTTTCTAAAATTTCTGAATATTACAATATTCATATCTGATTGTACTACTCTAGAGTTCACCATTTAGGTGTCTCATAAGGAGATGTATTACCACATTTTCACCATCTTTTGGAAACATTAGTTAATGGTAATAAACCATCCACAATTTTTGGGTTACTCTAACTCCAACTGGATCCTGATATCCCATCTTTCTCCTATATAATATCTTTTAGCTCCCATAGAACATAACAGAGATGGGGTGGCCAATTGTACGTACCTCTGCCATTGATGAAGGTACCAAAACGCTTATATTTCTCTTCCAGATTTGAAAATATTGATAATCTTCATTAACTGGGTTCCTCGTACCCCTCTTCACCTTACTTCTTTTACTTGTTGAAACTTGTATCTATTTTCTAAATCCCTCATATCTTTTCACCACATTCGTTAATAGATATCATTGCCTTAAGGCTCCTTATTAAGAAGCTTACACATCTTAGTACACATATGATCTATTGAAGACCTCACATTTGCTCATCATAAGCATGATATGAAATCGAGTTCCTCTAACTCAAGTCTTCCACATCCACATGCAATCTCTTACCAATTGTCTTTGTGGATGTAGGTATTGTTGTATTACGACTAATGTTTAATTTAGGAGTTTGAATTCTTACAACTGAGCTCTACTACACGATCAAGAGTAAGAAAAAAGAGTGTCAGACCTAAATATCTTGTAGCCTCCTGCTTATAAATGTGGTGCACAACACACCCACGAACAAGACTCTAATAGACACGACTTGTAGACTCCTTAGGACAGAACTGCTCTGATACCACTTTTATCACGACCCAAACCGAAGTGCCACGACGGGCACCCGATGCCTTACTCAACCGAGTACCAAGGTAACATATCTTTCTTATCATACTATCATGAGTAAACGAATCAGAAAACCTGTCATGAGATAACAAGAATAAAACATAAGAGAATACTCAACATATGAAGACCCAACATGATATACAAACTTATATATGTGACATACAGTCCTATAAAGCCGAATGACCATTTGTAAACTCGAAACATACGCCGACAAGGCCATACAAGTATCCGTATACCTGAAATCTGTCTACAAGCCTCTAAGAGTACATAAAATCATAAAGTTTGAGACAGGGCCCCGCCATACCAATCAATATATATCCAAATGCATACTGACCAAATAGGAAATTCCCGAGCAAGTGGAGTGCACCAACATCTTCCGTTGAGCTGGTAGCCTACTTGGAGGACTGTTAACCTAGAAATCGGGACATGCAAGCATGAAACGCAGCGTCCCCAGGCAAAATGGACGTCAGTACGAATAAAATATGGAGTATGTAAGGAGGAATGCATAAACAAGAATAATAATGTAAAGTGAGATAGAGGAGATACAACCTGTAACATCTGAGTGCCTCTGGCGGCTACTGATATGAAATGCATAATACACACACACACACACACACACACACACACATATATATATATATATATATGTATATATATATATATATATATATATATATATATATATATATATATATATATATATATATATATATATATATGCATAAATATTTTAAAAACATTCGCCTCTGTGGACCTCATCATCATCATATCTTACCCGGCCTCGAAAAGGACTCGGTAAAAACGTACCTGACCATCATAAGGCTCGGATAATCGTACCTAGCCACGTGGATCTTGGTAAAACCCTACTGATCAGTGGTTGCGCAATAGGTTCCGTACTCGGTCGACAATAGAGCGGCTCGGTAGGGTAAAGTAGAAATTGTATATAATGCATGCTAGACTCATGGAATAACCTTCTAAACCTTTTGGAATGACTTAAGAACATTATGGACATCCATACCCTTAATATGAACCTTAGTAGGATTCAAGGATCATAAACACTTGCGTAGAATAATTATATAAGGAAAGAACAACATGGACAACCTTAGTTGCTAGGAGTAGATCAGTTATGAAATAGCGTATTCATTTCACTTTAGATCATGCCAAAAGAAAGAAGAATGTGGCTTAACATACCTTTGAAATCTTCTATCCAATTTTCAAGCAAGCTCAATATGATCTTCTTACGTCTACAATGAGTAAACCGACTTCGTCGTCGTCATATAAGTGTTGTAACTCTCATATTTGGAAACCAATATTCTACAAGAAAACGAATAGCACCTCCCCTATTTGTACTACATCACATATGTTACCAAAATTCACCAAACAGCCCAAACAACAACAATATAATTCACAATAAGCTATCTGATTTGTTCAACAACCATTTTGAGCGGCAAGGTCGATTTTCAATTAATAAAATATGGTTTGATTCCAATTCCTTTTCAATTAATCTGCCTACAACATACATAACATCATACTTATTCTTACCATGTCATTTTCAACTCAAAAACATCATAAGAATAATATTGAAATATAGTCCACACACCTAGCACCTTAACCTTTATCGTCAGCATCTTATTTTTCATGTTATATTCTTCAATCCACTGAATTCCCACATAGATAAGCTTAAAAACAGCAGCCACAACATAGTAAAAATATTTATAATAATTTCCATTCGCAACAAACCATATATATAGCCTCAACACAACCCACAAAAAAAGATAACGATTCTTTATGCCATGTGAATTGCTATCTTGTAGATTTTCATTCAAACAACTCAACCAACACATGATTGACCTTAAGCACAACCAAGAACATGATTTAATAACCTAGGCAGTAGATAAAAATTGAAATCCCCAGCTGGTGTAGCTCACAACAACCCTCAATCATACCACAACACTATAGGAGTTGTATTTTCTTCTTGAATCAACTTTTGTGTTCATGTTGGTGTGTAAACACTTGTGTTTCGCCTTGAACCTCTAATATACATGAAGGAGAGAGGTAATGATTCTTAGCTTAATAATAAATAAAAACACTAAATCTATGGTTAATTACCATTGAAGAACCCTTCAAAACAGCCACAAGACGAACAACTACGATCTAGCAAGCACCACAAGATTTCTAGCATTGGATTACTGTTTTTATCTTAGGGTTTTCACCCTAGAACCATGCAGGAACATTTGTAGAGAATTTAGGAGGGTTTATGAACTGTTGTGTATGATGAAAATAAGTTTAAACGATATATAAATGACTTAAATACAAGCTTAAGTTTAAACCGACTTTGTGGGTCCCACGGGAGCTGCTTGCGCAGTCTCGCAAAAATGCAAATATCTCTCTAGTGTGATGTTGTATTGATGAACGGTTTAATGAGTTAGAAACTAGACTCATAGATATTCAATTTAATAGGTATATAATCCCTTTATTCCAATAATATTGGGAGAAAAGTGCATCTACATTTGACATAAATTTCAGCAAATTTATGAATGTAACTTGTGATGACCTTTGCCTACTCTTGTTCCTAAATTTTCTTGCCTTCAAAATGTGGAAAATGAATATCATACGACTAAAATAACTCATAGGATAACCTCCTTATCATGTTAATAACCCTAGTCTAACCCCAAAGTACATGGTTTAACATTCCAAACTTGTCGACTTTCGACAAAAATTATTTTCTTCAGTTCGTTTAGTGTCTAAGCTTTCCAACCCTTTTGATACTTGTTATTCATGATCTTAAAGATTTGTAACCTCCAAGATAAAATGATAAAATTACATTATGTACTTTCAAAAATTTTCTCATTTTCGAGCTTACTTCAATTGGCTTACGACATACTCTTGCGTACGAAAACATGGGATGTAATAGTAGCCCCTGCATTTTTCTGCCCTAATGTCATTACATTGTAGAATTAGGTACCATACTTCGTGATGAACGAAATATTTTCCGTATTTTTGGGGTTCATTAGAATTTGATTATACCTCGAGTACGCCTTATTTAAATCCTTATAAACCATGCACATTCTTAACTTATTTCCCTTCTTAGGCACTACCACTACATTGGTCAGCCATTTGGGATGCTTTACCTCTCTAATAAACCCTACTTTAAGGAGTTTTTTTACCTCATCCTTGATGAATTCGTGTTTTATTTCGGACTGTGGTCTTTTTTTTTACTTCACCGATTTAAACATAGGGTCGACACTCAATAGGAAAGTGGTTATTTCCGGCGGGATTCTGGTCATATCTAAGTGGGACCAAAAAAAAATAGTTGATGTTATTAATAAGGAATTCAATGCGTTTTTTCCTAAGTTTCAGGGGTTAATCCCATTCGTAGGTATACCTTCTGATCCGGGAGATGCTCGATCAAATGAGCTTGCTCCAGTTCATCATTTATCGATTTCATTGCATCCGACTATTTGGGGGCATTAAAGGTTCGAGGATCGAAGAAATCTTCTTCATCATCCTTAGGGGTCTGTACGCTCCTAGACTCATCCGAGGTAGAGTGTGTAGGATTCGACTCCTCATGGTAGACCACAAAAATTTCCTTTGCCGCATAATGTTCTCCATAAACGGCTGTTATATCATCCTTTGTAGGAAACTTCATAATCTGCTGTAGAGTAGATGGCATTGCCCTCATGCTGTGTATCTACGGCCTGCCATGCAATGTATTTGTCACGACCCCAGTTCACCCTCCATGAACATGTTGTGATGGCACCTAGTCCCTATGACTAGGTAAGCCTAACAATGCGGAAGAAAATAAATAAAACTGAGCTGGGAAACTAAACAGGGTTTAAGGTGTCGCTCGGCACATACCACAATAATTCTCAAAGCTAACAAAACTTCCCAAAACTCGAAAAATCACAAATCACAAGCTAAGGGATACATAAGAGGCTCTGACTCAAGAATATCTATACAAAGGAGAAAATAATGGAAGAACTATACTTATTACAGAAAAGCTGGAAAGGGACTCCCCGGTCTGCGAACGTAGCAGATATACCTTGAAGTCTCTACCAATACGCCTCCTTCCAAGACTGACAGAACTAAATGGGAGTGCCTTATCTGCAAAACAAAAATGTGCAAAAGAGTAGTATGAGCACACCACGGCGGTGCCCAGTAAGTACCAAGACTAACCTCGATGGAGCAGTGACGAGGGAAAGTCAAGGCACCTACCGGTCGATAAACTGTATAATCATAGAAATAATGGTAACGACGTGTGAATACGTAAAGAATGCATGAATGACCAAAAATGCTACAATTCACAATAAGGGGTAAATATAACAATTAACAACAAGAATATAATAAACGATGACAAAATCACAACCCAAATCCTAAGATCACAACACAGCAAAGAAAAGAAACAAGTCAATAATTTACATCATACAATGATGTTCACAGAAGGTCTTATCCCACTCTTTCCACAATTTCACCAAGTCTCGGACTAGCCACAACTTGCGAAGACCCAGCATCTGAAATCTAACAATTGGCATCCTGTGCCCCATCAATCTCATGGTCATACCGATAACTAACTGGCTAACTAGGGCCACTCTCCCAAATATAATGGATAAGCAAGGCGTACCTCCACCCTTATAAAAAATTCAGGAGGAATTCACCTCTAATAGGAGTACTCAGCTATGTGTATGCTTGTGCAAATGTTTCTAATAAAATTCTACCAACCAACAAACATGAAAAGGAGGACGGACCGCACGTACGATGTTCCCTCATAACTCCCAAGCGGTAATGTTCATACAGGTAAACAATCCACAATCACAATAGAAGAAAATAGGAATGCCTCAACAGGCCGTCACAATTCTATATAATCAATCCCTGACATAGACCACCTTATTTTGCCACGTGTGCAATAAATAATATAATAGGCACTGCCTTATTTCGTCACACGTGCATAACAATATCCCACCTTATTACGCCACATGCGCAACCCACATATAAGCATATAACATATCCCGCCTTATTATCCGCATGTGCAAAACATCAATAACAACAATAGCACGGCAAAGACTGTCGACGCCCCCTTTTTCTATGGAGAAATCGAATTTACAACATTATGTGTGGAATGACTCTTTTATCCCCTTTTGGGTGAATTTAGGCTATGGAGTTTGGAGAGTCGCCACCTAATGATTATAGTGCATTAGGACACTTCTAGAGAAAAGAAGAAGGATTTAAAAGAAAACCAGAGTTCGGGTAAGGGCTTGAGATTATCTCGAGGGGAAGGTGTTAGGCACCCCTCAAGATCCACTAGTGTGGTTCCCAGCCTTGCTTAATTGTGACTTTATGAAGAGTAGGAGTAGACAAGCAAAGTTTGCACATAAGAAATATAAACAAGTTGACAATTTTGAAAGAAGAAAGGCACAAGTGAAAGGAGATCTTAGTTTTGAAGAAAATATTAATTTAAATAACGGAAAAACGAAGAAAAAGGGTCCTAGTTTTAACTATAATATGGATCATTCGGTGCAATACACCGCACATATTCCTCAAAAGAGGGGGTCTCCTATGATATTAGCGCACCGTCATCATCTCCATATTCTACCCTTCCCACCCCGTTAAGGTATTCAAGTGCGATTAGTCGTGTTTACTTATTGCATGCTAATACCCGTCCCGACCTATCAGTCCCGGGGTATTTGGACTTCTAATCCAAAAGGGGAGAAAGGGATGGAGGCATATATGGAGTTTAAAAGGATAAAATTACTAGGGCGTCAGTCAAAACAAATAACAAATAAGTGGGGGTACAAATGAAACACTCAAAGGCTCATACAAACCCCGTAGATCACAACAGCAATTAGTTTAACATGACTTGCACGTACTGATTTGGTCTTTAAAGTTAAGAAATTAAGAGGCGGACGAATCAGTTTAAACTCATAAAGTTGGATAAAAAAAAGTCTGCATCAAGCCCCTCGGGTCTGGTTTGTTAGTTATTGAGCTCTTAATGCAGAAGAGTTTAAAAGAAAGTAAAGTCAGCGGTAAATTTGTAAATGGATTTGAAATCAGCAGACTATTTGAAAAGGAAAAATGTAGAAGAGTTATGAAAGATTTTTTAGAGGCAGGAATGTCTTAAGAAAAGAGTGAGTTACAGGACTATCTTTAAAAGACAATTTTAGGGACTGAGTAAAATATTTAGGCAGAATGTTTAAAATATGCAGATTTGAATACCTTAAAAGCATACTGGTTTACAAGAGTTTTATTGAGAACAATACATTGGGACATTAAGGCCAGTTAATGGATTGCTTATTGTTTAAAACGAATCAAACAAGTTGAGACGGAATCCTATAGGCATGATATCTACGTTGGATTTTTAAAAGCCTGTTAGAGAATCGGTAAATAGATGAACATTTAGTTACCCTATGGTTTGCCTAATGCATATGCATTCCCTATAAACATGGTTTCTATATGCAATCGATTAGGCGAATGTTAAAGTCCTATAGGCAGGATCTCTAATGATTTGTAACATGATTAAACATTAAAACCCTAAGACAGGTTATCTAGGTGACGCGTAAGTATTAAACCTATAGGCATGGCAACTAGATGTTGTTAAGCATTAGAGCATCCTATAGGCATGATTTCTAGATAATTGAAAGCATAAAAGGCCTATAGGCATGATTTCTACCCTTTGACTTATGCAGGCAAAATAAACCCATCCCACACCCTTTACCAATACTTTCCCCAAGTTTCATTACATAGTTATTACAAAACTAGAGAGAAAAAGACTAAATAAGTACATCAAAACTAAAATCAGACCCGAGGAGGCTCAATGTAACCTTAAACATCCAACACATGTGTTTCACCAAATCCGGATTCCAGATTCCAAGGCCTTTTCATAGAGTGTTTCAAAGTTCCAAGGGTTTTTCAAAAGCCCAGGAAATGATTACACTCTAAAGATTGAATGTCGTAACAGAGTAGTGCAATGTGTGGAATTACCAGCCCTTAGGCATCCAAGTTCAGAGGGAACTCTAGGGTCCCAAAGCATGGCTTACCAAAGTGGGACAGAACTTAAAGAACTAAGAATAAGTGTAAAGTGAGGGGACCAGGGGAAAACCAAAGCAAAAGGTGGTCATACCCAGCCATGGGTAAGACTGGCACACCCCTGACCCTCCACTTGGTTTAAACAGATAAAGAGCAGTCTTTAGAAGTCAGACAGGGGCCTGGGTGGTGATTAAGACACTTCCAGACCCTAGTCAAGGCTCAACACATAAAGGGGGAGAAGGGAATGAGACTGATTTGAGTAAAGGTCCAAGAGAACCTGGTCCCAGGTCATGGATAGCAATGGGATGCTACCTTAACCTAGAACAGTACTCACACATAAAGGGGTCAAAGGGAAGGGGTTCACATGGAAAAGCATGTATAGAAAAACATCAAGGAAAAGAAAGCACAATAGAACTTAAAGGTGCAGAAATATGAAGAAAGAACATAACAGACTAAAATACGATTACATAATGCAAGAAAGCTAAACATATAGTGAGGGACATGTAAGAAGGAGAAGTAAACACATAGTTGTGGAGAATGATTAACTTATGGAGATATACCAGTTGCAACTTTCAAACAACATAACAAACAAAGCAAGAGAACAACTAGAGAATCTTCAGCAAACACTTGAGGAAAGCAAGAGAGATTCCAAAGTCTAGCCTTGGCTTTCAGCCGACTAGCCAGAATAGTAGCACAAGTAATAGTAAAGAAAAGAGAGCTTTGAGTGTGTGTTTCTTTTTTGAAAACTTTGTTGTTCCTCCTTTTTTTCTTTGTTTTTCTTTCTAATAAAAGAGGTGAAGTATTTGTAGTTGAAAACAGGCAGGTAAGCAAGGCAAGAAATAGTTCAGTATCAATCATAATCAATCAGGGGAAGGGAACTCCTTTAATTAAGGAGTTCAAATTTGAATAGGAGAGGGCAGAATTTTTATTTAAGGAAAGAAAATCAAGAACAAATTGTGTAGTAAAAGGTAAACACATAAGAGAAGTTTTTGAAAATACACAGTTTTGGTAAATAAGGTAAGAATAAAATCAACTATCACATAGTAAATTAAGGAATTAAAGATTCAAACTTAATAATGAATTAATTCGAAAAATTGGTCCAAATTAGACGAGGAAAGAATCAAATAAGCTCACATAATGGTGGGCTAAAATCAATCCCCAAAATTAGGGTTGTTTTTGAAAGAGAAAGGTCTGACTATAAAGAGTGCCTAACTTTAAACATACGAGGCCAGAATTAAACAAACAGAGTGGTCATGTAATCAAAAGTAGAAGAACATAGTCATGAGAGAAACTAGAAGATCTTGCAAAGCTTAGCAAGAGTCAGAGAACATGTGACGAGCTTTTAGAAATTAGGGTTTTTGAAATCAAACAGGAAACAACACAAGAAGCAAAACAATCTCACACAAGTGGTTGAAAACCCTAAAATCTAGGGTTTCCTCCACGGATTACATGCAAAGACGAAAACATAGAAAATCAGGCAAAATAAACTTTGAAAATCCAAGGAATCTAAACATTTCATAGAAGCAAAAACAGTAAAGGAAATCACTAGAAACCCTAGGAGGAAAATACAGTAAAGCAATACACTGAAACCATAGTGAAAACACTTAAGAATTATAGCAAATTAAAAAATATAGTAAGAAATTGCAGTAGAACAAGTAAAATAAAAATCAAGGAAACCCTAGGTTCGAGAAGACAAACAGTTTTGAAAGCAAAAAATTGGAAAAGATGTAAGAACTACTTTGAAAATCTCAGAAATAGCAAGGATCTAAAGTAGATCTAGAGAGAAACAAGAAAACCTCGAATATGGCTTAGGGTTTCAGAGAAACCCTAGAAAAATGAGAAAGGCCTGGAAAGGGCTGGTACGAGTCGGAGATGAACTCGCAAGGCTAGGACACGCCAGAGATGAGCTGGAGATGGCCATAGAACTGAATCGGAGGGATTCTGAGCCAGGGTCTTCAAGGTAGGACCTTGTATCTTCGAGTAAAAGGAGTATAAGGGCACGTGGGGGTGAGTATAGGCTACCCAGGGCGTGAGATGCCATGGTTTCCGGTGACATACGGTGGAAATCGGTGGGAAAGGGGCTAGGGTTTCGGGGAGGATTTGAGAGAATCTGAGAGGATGAGAGTTTAGAGGCAGCTATTTTGTGAGAAGTTATTAGGGTTTGGGGGTTGGGCTGAGTTAAAAAAGGTAAGGGCAAACGTGGACTGTTGATTAAAACAATCAACGGCCACGATTTAAAATGGAGTCCGGGTGGGTTCGTTTTAATCGGTTCTGGGTCGGGTAGGAAACAGAGTTGGGTCGTTTAATTAGGGGGTGGATTGGGGTGCAAATCAGACTATAATTGAAAGTAAAATGGGCTACATTTGAAATAGCCACTTTTCCCATTTTGAATTTATAAAAAATAGTAAAAGTTGTTTAAAATCAAATTAAAAAATACTAATTTAATAAATAATATGTAAGTATTAATTTAAAAATATTGGAAATGATTTTGTGATTAAAAATGCTATTAAATCAAGAAATAGGCTAAAATTGCAATTTCATGCAATTTTAGTTTAGAAATACCAAATGGACCTGTAAAATTATGTAAAAATCATGTAAATTATATTTTTGTGTAAATGTGAGAATAAAATAGATTATTCACCAAAATGACGGGTTTTGGGAATAAGTATAAAAGCTGTTTAAAATCAAATTAAAAAATACTAATTTAATAAACAATATGTAAGTATTAATTTAAAAATATTGGGAATGATTTTGTGATTAAAAATGCTATTAAATCAAGAAATAGGCTAAAATTGCAATTTCATGCAATTTTAGTTTAGAAATACCAAATGGACCTGTAAAATGATGTAAAAATCATGTAAATTATATTTTTGTGTAAATGTGAGAATAAACTAGATTATTCATCAAAATGACGAGTTTTGGGAATAACTATTGGTTTTTATAGTGCAAAATTGGCCATAAATTAGTTTTAAATATCTTTAAAAATTTGGGAAAAATACCAAAACCTTTCGGGATGCTTGTATATGCACATACATGCTATTTTGAAAGTATTTGGAGTATAAAAATATATAGGGAAAAATTGGGTATCGACAAAGGCCTCGTGCAACCTTTCAACAACAATCGCACGACAGAAACCTCGTGCATCACAATATCAACAACCGCACGACAGAAACCTCGTGCATCACAATATCAACAACCGCATGGCAGAAAACCTCGTGCATCACAATAGCAACAATTTCACAGGGTGGAAATCTGACAAGAATGATAAATGCAGCAGTGTAATAAGGCAAATCAATGAAACAATAATTACTACCAGGATAAAACAGAAACACAAGGTAAACACCACTCAATCTCAAATACTAATGAGGGTCTCCCAAGATACCGTCATGTAGCCCTCTCCTCAACTGTCCAATGGATCTCCCGGGATATTGTCCCGTAGTCCCAAAATAATAGTGCAGGGGGATCTCCCGAGATACCATCCCGTAGTCCCAAAATAAAAGTGCAGGGGGATCTCCTGGAATACCGTCCCATAGTCACAAAATAAAAGTGCAGTCATAGCCAGAAACAAACCAAGGGATAAATATGAAAAAAACGGAGTAGCAGATCGAACTAGCCTAGCATGTTTCACGTAGTACAATTAAACAACATAGCAATGAGGCAATTATAACAGGTAGACATGCTTAGCTAGTCTAATACAAGTAATAGGCTTCAAGTAATATAAAGCAAATAAGAAAGAAAGTTAAATGCTAACAACTTATGTAAAACATGATTTTCATCAATCGACTCAAGTACAACTTCATATTCGGTGATTACAAGGATCTAAAAGCCTAAAGGATCAATTTACCTCGAATAAATCCGAACACGCACTCGTCACCTCGCGTGCAAGGAATACAATCAACATAGAAGACTCAAATCCTAAGGGGAAGTCCCCCACACAAGGTTAGGCAAGATACTTACCTTGAATCGGCTAACATCAACTAGCAAACACGTTATTGCCACGAGTTCTCAACTCCAAATGGCCCAAATCTAGTCAATTAAATCACACATTGTAAATAATATTGCAAACAACTGATTCCACTATAAAAATTTAGAGCTAGGGCGCAAAAATAGGTAAAATGACCAAAATGCCCCTCTAGCCAACATCTCGGAATCGAATAATTTTCACATTTTCAAAACCCTCGTACTCTCACGAGTACAACCATATAAAAATCTCCCAAATCGAAGGTCAAATGCCCATTCAAATCACAATAACCAAGTCTAAGAAGTTTTATCCAATTTTCCACAATTTTGACCTTGAATTCGAATTTTAATGGTGAATTTAACTAGATATTGATAAAAAACAACTAAATGAGGTTAAAGAAACATTACCCACTAATCTTCTCTTCAAAATCCACCCAAAATTCCCTTCTCCCGAGCTCCCAATTGATTTTCCAATTTTTGAAACAAACCCTCGGATTATTCTATTTTATACCAGTGATTTTCGCTTTTTCGGTCCAGGGACCACTTTTGCGTTCCAGGGACCGCTTCTGCTGTCCCACGTTTGCGGGAAACCAAACACTTCTGTGTTTTCTCACAATTAGCCGATCAACCGCTTCTGCGGTCCACCAATCGCAGAAGCGAGTTTGCTTTTGCGGAACTTACACC
The DNA here is from genome assembly GCA_026770625.1 of Nicotiana glauca. Taxonomy (NCBI): domain Eukaryota; kingdom Viridiplantae; phylum Streptophyta; class Magnoliopsida; order Solanales; family Solanaceae; genus Nicotiana; species Nicotiana glauca. Next base: position 24,309 of record MU789430.1, read on the forward strand.
GCTTCTGCGGTTCCCAAGCCAACGCACACTTTTTGCTCCTGCGGTTACCAAGCCGCTTCTGCGGTTCCTAAGCTGCAGGAGCGAAAATACCAGAAGGCCTGCTGCAATTTTCTTCTAACTTCAAAATTTACCCGTTGAGCATCTGAAATACACCCGAGGCCCCCGAGACCTCAACCAATCACACACACAAATCATATTACCTAACACAAACTCGCTCGAAGTCCCAAATCACATAACACAACATCGAAACGACGAATCAAAACCAAATATTAAGCTTATGAACTTCCAAGTCTTCAAACAATGAATCTCATGCCGAAACCTATCAATTCAACTCGGAATGACGCCAAATTTTGCAGACAAGTCCAAAATGGCATAACGGAGACGTTCTAACTCTCAGAATCGCATTCCGACCCCGATATCCCAAAAGTCAATTGTGGGTCAAACTTCTTTATTTTCTAACTTCAACTTTTGTCGAAATGCCTCAACTTACTCTACGGACCTCCAAATCTGAATCTGAGCGCGCACCTAAGTCCAAAAACCATAGGAAGCTGTTGAGATCATCCACGTCCCATTACGAGGTCGTTTACCCAAAAGTCCAATTCCGGTCAACTTTTCACCGTTCAAACTTCCAAAACAAGGTTTCTTCTCTACATTTGATTCTAAACCATTTGAAAGATGAATTCCACCATGCACGTAAGTCGATACTCATATTCCAAAGTTGTTCCAGACCTTATGCCTCCAAACGGGGCTTGATTTTCTCAAAACGACCTGTCGGGTTGTTACATCCCTCTTCTTAAAACCAACGTTCGTCCTCAAACGTGCTAAGATTCACCTCGAAATCCTCAATTCACTCAGTGCGCACTTCCAACATACACCCGCGGGTGATTCCACATCACCCCAATCCACTTGAGCCTGATGACACCATCTCAACTGAAATTTAACCTTCCTAGCAATACTAGTAAGCCATCAAGCCAGAATTCTCACCTTCCATCCATTTCCAAAAGACCCGATCCTAAATCCATGTCTGATATCAGTCTCAACCAACTATTTCAATACAAGCTAACACATACAGGGTACAACCACATAACATGACACTTCACACATAGGCCCATAATCACATTTCTGGTAGCAATACCTGCCTGAGATGAAATCCATACTGGCCATAAGCCTCATATTCTACAGGAACTCTTTTCAAACCTTTACAATACTGGAGATGATATAAAACCCACGAAAACCGCATAACAGACACCCGAATAACCAAACCTCAGCCAATACCAATGGGTAGATATCCCACAAGCTAAACTCAAGAAGCATAGAACGGAAATGACTGAGTATAGAAATGAAACACATAGGGCAGCTAACAAACAAATCAGACTAGCATAATTTCTTCTAAAACACAAATCGACAAAAACATCTAACAAGAAAGAATGAAAGCATATAAAAGGACTCACAATGATCTATACTGGTATAACCTCACACCGCAGTACACAGCCCGATCTCAACATATCAATCACCTGAAATCACGAGCGTCCCGCCTTCAGCACTAAATCACAAGTAGGGCTCACATCAACCCATCTAGAGACTTTCATAGATCAATTCCTTCTACAATTTACAATACAGACCATCCCACACCGGTTATGCATAGAAATCACAGCTCGTAAACAAGAATGCTCAGAAGTCACATCAAGCCTACCAAAACATACAATAGGAAAATACTACTAGCCTCGTAAATCTCTACAACGGCTAAAAAAAATCAGACGATAGACACGGCTATAACTCATAAAACCCTCCCAACAGGGTAATCACATAGACGAAGTGCAAATCATGTAGCGCTCCCACAAATTGAGCAACAAACAAGGAAATCTGCCCCGATAAGTAGAACTGTGATGGGCTACAGATAGTTCCCCTCAACAATAAACCAAATACGTACCTGAATGTCATTCAATTGGCATACCGGCCTCAAGCCTACCATACGGAACACATCAACGAGCTAGGCTTCCCCCGCTTGGGTGACCTCTACCTACCTGAATACCTCGCTAGAACATACCGGTCCAAATTCGGGACAATCTCTTACCATGTGGCTAGTATCTCCACACTCAAAACACCCTCTCTGCTGATGAGGCGATAGGAGCTGTGCGGTACGGGTACTCCGAGACCCATGATCACCTGATTACCATGCTGAGTCTGAAATGTGAATTGAACTGGCTATCCCGAAAAACCTCTACCATGACGCACCCTGCCTCCAAAATAAGGACCTGTATATCTCCTCGGTCTATGAGGACTCCTCGCCTCCTCAAACTCTCCCTCCTGATCTCGTATACTCTCTCTATCCTAACCCTGCCTACCCTCTCTCTCTCTAGCATGCATACCCTCTATCCTCCTAGCAATGTTCACCACCTACTGATATGGAACATCCATCTCCAACTCACGGGCCATACTGGACCTGATGCTAGGAATAAGCCCCTCAACCGGCAAACCTTCTTGCAAACAGTAGAAACCAACGCTGAGGCATGTCTAGCCAAACTAGTGTAACAGACAGCATACTCCGAGACGGTCATAGCACCTTGGTGGAAATGCTCAAACTCCATGCGCCACGCATCCCTGAGGCTCTGAGGAACAAACTCTCTCAGGAACATATCTGAAAACCGAGTCCAATTCAGTAAAGCTACCTCATCTGGACTGTCTAACTCATAGGTGAGCCACCAATCATAAGCGGCTCCTCGAAGCTGAAAAGTAGGGAAGGAAACCCCGCTTGATCCAGAGATACCCAGAGTACGGAGAATACGGTAACAATCATCAAGAAACCCCAAGGCATCGTCTGATGCTAATCCACTGAAGACCAGAGGATCATACTTCTTGAACCTCTCTAGTCTCATCTGCTACTGCTCGGAAGCCGCTGCCATGCCCTCGGGCTGAACTGGTGCCGCAAGTGGCATAGGAATAATCTCTAGAACCTGTTCAACATGCGCTCGCTGCTCAGGAGCGCGGGCGGCAGGAGTTTGTGCTCCTGCCCTAGCCTGGGATGTGGCTGCAGCAAGGCGAAGCAATCCTGCCCGAGCCAAAGTGGTGTACATACTCATAAACTGTATCAAAGTCTCCAGAATAGCTGGGTAGTAGTAGCAGTGGGTGTGTTAGGTGCCTGGACTCCGGCTGGATCTGCTAGTGGTACCTCAGCGGCAGCTCGTGCAGACGCTCTTGCTGCACCTCGTGCGCGTCCTCGAGCTCTACCCGGCCCCGACCTCGGACGGCTGCAGCAGGGGGCGCGGGTGCCTGATCGCCTCGAGTAGTACGTGTCCTCACCATCTGTGAGAGAGTAGAAGACAGAGGTTTAGGATTGTGGATGTCAAAAATCTCACACGACAGGGAAATCAAGTGAATTTGAATTTTCTTAACAGTTACATAGCCTTTAGTAGATAAGTGCAGATGTCTCCATACCGATCCACGAGACTATAATAAACCGACTTGTGATCTGTGACTCCTATGAACCTAGAGCTCTGATACCAACTTGTCACGACCCCAGTTCACCCTCCATGAACATGTCGTGATGGCACCTAGCCCCTATGACTAGGTAAGCCAAATGCAGAAGAAATAAGTAAAACTGAATTGTGAAAGTAAACATTGTTTAAGGTTCCGCTCGGCACATACCACAACAATTCTCAAAGCTAACAAAACTTCCCAAAACTCGAAAACTCACAAATCACAAGTTAAGGGATACATAAGAGGCTCTGACTCAAGAATATCTATACAAAGGAGAAAATACCGGAAGAACTATACTTATTATAGAAAAGCTGGAAAAGGACTCCTCAGTCTGCGAATGTAGCAGATATACCTTGAAGTCTCTACCAATACGCCTCCTTCCAAGACTGACAGAACTGAATGGGAGTACCTGTATCTGCACAACAAAAATTTGCAGAAAAGTAGTATGAGCACACCACGGCAGTGCCCAGTAAGTAACAAGACTAACCTCGATGGAGTAGTGACGAAGGACAGTCAAGGCACCTACCGGTCGATAAACAATATAATCATAGAAATAATGGTAATGACGTATGAATACGTAAAGAATGCATGAATGACCAAAAATGCTACAATTCACAATAAGGGGTAAATATAACAATTAACAACAAAAATATAATAAACGATGATACGAAACGACGGCAAAATCACAACCCAAATCCTAAGGTCACAACATATCAAAGAAAAGAAACAAGTCAATAATTCACATCATACAATGATGTTCACAGAACTCTTTTCACAATTTCACCAAGTCTCGGACTAGCCACAACTCGCGAAGACCCATCATCTTAAATCTAACAATTGGCATCCTGTGCCCCATCAATCTCATGGTCATACCGACAACTAACTAGCTAACTAGGGCCACTCTCCCAAATATAATGGATAAGCGAAGTGTACCTCCACCCTTAGAAAAAAATCAGGAGGAATTCACCTCTAATAGGAGTACTCAGCTACGTGTATGCTTGTGCAAATGTTTCTAACAAAATTCTACCAACCAACAAACATGAAAAGGAGGACGGACCACACGTACGATGTTCCCTCATAACTCCCAAGAGGTAACGTTCATACAGATAAACAATCCACAATCACAATAGAAGCAAATAGGAATGCCTCAACAGGCCGTCACAACTCTATACAATCAATCCCTGACATAGCCCACCTTATTTCGCCATGTGTGAAATAAATAATATAATAGGCACCGCCTTATTTCGCCACACGTTCATAACAATGTCCCACCATATTCCACCACATGCGCAACCCACATATAAGTATATAATATATCCCGCCTTATTACGCCGCATGAGCAAAACATTAATAATAATAATAATAGCACAGCAAAGACTTCGTGCAACCTTTCAACAACAACCGCATGACAGAAACCTTGTGTATCACAATATCAACAACCGCATGGCAGAAACCTCATGCATCACATTATCAATAACCGCACGGCAGAAATGTCGTGTATCACAATAACAACAATTTAATAAGGTGGAAATCTGACAAGAATGATAAATACAGCAGTCTAATAAGGCAAATCAACGAGACAACAATAACTACCAGGATTAAATAGAAATACAGGGTAAACACCACTCAATCTTAAATACTAATGAGGGTCTCCCAGGATACCGTCCTGTAGCCCTCTCCTCAATTGTCCAATGGATCTCCCGAGATACCGTCCCGAAGTCCCAAAATAAAAGTGTAGAGGGATCTCCCGGGATACCGCCCCGTAGTCCCAAAATAAAAGTGCAGGGGGATCTCCCAAAATACCGTCCCATAGTCCCAAAATAAAAGTGCAATCACAGCCAGACACAAAACATGGGATAAATATGAAAAAATGGAGTAGCAGATAGAACTAGCCTAGCATGCTTCACGTAGTACGATTAAACAACTTAGCAATTAGGCAATTATATCAGGTAGATATGCTTTCCTAGTCTAATACAAATAGTAGGTTTCAAGTAATATAAAGTAAATAAGAAAGAAAGTTAAATGCTAACAACTTAAGTAAAATAGGATTTTCATCAATCGGCTCAAGTACAACTTCATATTCGGTGATTACAAGGATCTAAAAGCCTAAAGGATCAATTTACCATGAATAAATTCGAACATGCACTTGTCACCTCGCGTGCAAGGAATACAATCAACATCGAAGACTCAAATCCTAAGGGGAAGTCCCCCACATAAGGTTAGGCAATATACTTACCTCGAACCGGCTAACATCAACTAGCAAACACGTTCTTACCACGAGTTCTCGACTCCAAATATCCCAAATCTAGTCAATTAAATCACACGTTGTAAATAATATTGCAAACAACTGTTTCCACTATAAAATTTAGATCTAGGGCGCGAAAATAGGTAAAATGACCAAAATGCCCTCTAGCCAGCGTCTCAAAATCGAATAATTTTTACTTTTTCAGAACCCTCGTACTCTCACGAGTCCAACCATATAAAAATCTCCTAAATCGGAGGTCAAATGCCCATTCAAATCACAATAACTAAGTCTAAGAAGTTTCATCCAATTTTCCACAATTTTGACCTTGAATTCGAATTGTAATGGTGGATTTAACTAGATATTGATAGAAAACAACTAAATGAGGTTAAAGAAACATTACCCACTAATCTTCTCTTCAAAATCCACCCAATATCGCCTTCTCCCGAGCTCCTAATTGATTTTCCAATTTTTGAAACAAACCCCCGGATTATTCTATTTCATACCAGTGATTTCTGCTTTTGCGGTCTAGGGACCGCTTCTGCAGTCCCGCTTTTGCGGAAAACCAACCGTTTCTGCAGTTTCTCACAATTAGCCGATCAACCGCTTCTTTGGAACTTACACCGTTTCTGCGGTTCCTAAGCTAATGCCCACTTTTCGCTCTTGCGGTTACGAAGCCACTTCTGCGGCTCCGCTTCTGTGGTTCCTAAGCCGCAGAAGCGGAAATACCAGAAGGCCTGCTACAATTTTCTTCTAACTTCAAATTTACCCGTTGAGCATCTGAAATACACCCGAGGCCCCTGGGACATCACACACACAAATCATATTACCTAAAACAGACTCGCTCGAAGTCCCAAATCACATAACACAACATCGAAACGACGAATCAAAACCAAACATCAAGCTTATGAACTTCCAAGTCTTCAAACAACGAATCTCATGTCAAAACCTATAAATTCAAGTCGGAATGACGCCAAATTTTGCAGACAAGTCCAAAATGAAATAACGGAGCCGTTCCAACTCTCGAAATCACATTCCGACCCTGATAACCCAAAAGTCAACTGTGGGTCAAAGTTCTTCATTTTCCAACTTCAACTTTCATCGAAATGCCTCAACTTACTTTACGGACCTCCAAATTTGAATCAGGGCGCGCACCTAAGTCCAAAAATCACTATACAAATATGCTGAGATCACCCACGGCCCATTCTGGGGTCGTTTACCTAAAAGTCCAATTCCGGTCAACTTTTTACCGTTCTAACTTCCAAAACAAGATTTCTTCTTTACATTTGACTCTAAACCATCTGAAAGCCGAATTCCACCATGCACGCAAGTCAATACTCATATTTCAATGCTATTCCAACCTTATGCCGCCAAACGAGGCTTGATTTTCTCAAAACGACCGGTCGGGTCATTACATTATTGTACCTCATGTCACCGGCGATATCTTGGATCTTGGTGTTCTGAACTATACCAGATACATCAACCGGGAGAGCAATCTCCCTTTTTGTTACTTTCTCGATCTTGTTGAAGCCTTGGAGGACCCGGGAGGCGGGCACGATCTGATCAAGAAACCTAAGCTATTCTAGTACCTTTGATCTGATTACGTTGGCCGAGCTGCCTGGATCCATGAGCACACGTTTAATTCGAATGTTACATAAAAGAAATGAAATTACTAGTGAATTGTTGTGTGGTTCTGTCATGGTCTCGAGATTCTCATTGTTGAATGCAAGGGTGTCTTCGGTATTGTGGTCTTGGATCGACCCTTCTATTGCAGCGTATACTTTTATCCGTTTGATCCCATGTCATTGGGAAATGTCGATACCCCCGATAATCATATGAAAGACATGCCGAGGCATCTCTCTTTCTAACCATGTTCGATTTTTTTGAGTTTCCCGTTGAATCTCTTGGCATGCTCCTTTGTTAATATGAAGACGAACATTAACGTACTGGGCATCACACGAGGTGGTACCCTTGGGCATCGGTTCCAACGTACTCTTAGGTTTTTCGGTGGGATCCCATACCCAGAATAGCCATACCGCCATTTCCATAGTTTTTGAGGCTTTGATTTTTGGTAGATTTACCGGTTTAGGCATCTTGACATGAAATCAAAGATATTGGACAAGAAAAAGTGTGAAAGGTAACATGCATTATGTAGTTAAAATAGCAAGAAAATAATCACTAATATTTTGCCCCACGGTGGATGCCAAACTATTTATCGTAAAAATGATAATAACAATTAAATTTTGTTTTGTGGTTTTATAATTAAGTGATCTATTTTATGCTAGCTGTTTAAGTAGTGTATGCTAAATTAATAGATTATAGAGAAAGATTATAGATAGAAAAAGATATAATAGTCAAACCAAACTACTGAAGATCGGGCCTTGAGCGCATTTATTCAGGGACTTGAGGGCGAGTTTGATGTCCCGCTGAGGGTGATTTAGGGATGACTAACAGTTATGAGAGCTAAAATGACGGATCTTTATGATCAGTGATAAGCAATAAATTATGAACAATAAATTTAACACAGTAAATATGAGCAATAAATGAAGTAATAAGATCAAAAGAATATGTTAGAGAGCAGAGGGATTGTTCTTGTGTATTTAGTATTGAGCAACCACACCCTATAAAGTAATAATTGATCCCCTTTTTATATGAGGGGGACGCAACATAGAACAAATGGATTAATTCCAAAAATTTATGGATTTGGGACAGCTAGTTGATGCCATGACTAGGGTTTGAACTTAGATCACCAGACTTTGTCAGCTCTAGTTATGCGTCTTAGGAACACCCTACATTTTTATCATAACCATTGGTCTGCACGGCCCCGAGGTTGAGCATCGATAGTTTTCGCGGGTGGACCTCGACTATAGTCTTGAACTTGTGAAATGCACTTACCAGGCATCGCAACGATGAAAAATTGGATCCTCCGATTTTACAGTATACATATGCATATATAACACCATCTTGTCATGGGTCAATGTACATATATAAATGAATGAAATGCATGATAAATATGTCAATAAAATATCTTCGAATGTCATAAGACCATTATTTCTTTGAGTAATATCATGAAGTAAAATTTTTTCAACTTACGTATTTTTCTGGGACCGATGAATAGAAGATGTAATAATAAGACACATGGAAATTCGTGAACATAGGCACCTATAATACATCTATGAGTAGAGTTATTTATGAAAGTTGTTCAGATCATGCGAAAAGGAATTAAGGGATAACCTTAATATCCCTGGACCGATTCTCTTGAAATTTCCTCTGACACATGTCTTTTGCCAAAATAACATAACAATAGATTGATGTAGGGAAAATCCGTATGACATTCCAGGTAAAGACTGTATCGTGCTCTCTCCAAATTGCGCCTCACGCTGCTGTAGTGTTATGACATTCATATGAATTAGTTTTTTGAGAATTCATCCATTACTAGCACATAAATCTTCACAACAGTGATGCAGGAAATAATAGTGTAGGGAGATATCTTTAAGACTTTTGGTTGTAGGCCTTATTTTAGGGGATGACTAAGCAACTAAGGGGCTTAAAAAATGTGCCACCTTACCATATACTTAAAAGACATAAATTGCTTATTTACCAAATTTCAGAGGCTACCACGTTGGATGTTACAACCCAAACCGATAGGCCGAGATAGACACCCAGTACCTTACTCAACCGAGTACAAACATAACGTATTTTTCATATCAATCTACCATAGGTAAATGAACCAGAGTACATCATGAGGGAATACAAACTTATATATATGAAAAATAGTCCTATAAGGCCGACATGATTCTTTATATACTCGAAACATAGGATGACAAGGCCATACAAGTATCTATATACATCATATCTGTTTACAAGCTTGTAAGAGTAGATACTCATTATAATGTTCGGGACATCGCCCGGCCATAACAATACGCGTCTAAATCATATTGACTAAACAAGCAACTCTGGAGCAAATAGAGCGTACCAAAATCTTTCGCTAAGCTGATAGCCTACTTGGAGGACTCACAACCAGTATATCAGCACCTGTGGGCATGAAATGCAGTGTCCCTATGTAGAAGGGATGTCAGTAAGAATAATATACAGAGTATGTATGGCATATAAATAAGTACATAAAAGAAAAGATAGAAATATAGAGTAACTAACTCAACTTGTAAGTATGGATAATTCTCTAAATGATTAAATATTAATAGTGTCATGCATATGCGTATGAATGACATGTAGTGCATAGGTACATGTGTTCATAATATCATCAAGCCTCCAAGGGCATTCCATCATATCATCTCGACCACTGTGGGTAAAATCATCAACGTATACTAGTTGATCGGGTGGTGGTGCGTATATAATGCCATGATCTTTTCATATATATATATATATATATATATATATATATATATTACACCATATAGTCATGGGTCAATGTAAATGTATAAATACATGAAATACATATGAAATACGTTAATAAAATCTCTTGGCACGTCGTAAGACCATTATGCCTCTGATTAACCTCATGAAATAAACTTTATCAATTTACGTATTTTCTAAGACCCATGAATAGACGATGGAAGAATAAGACATATGGGGAATCAAGAACATAGGCATCTAGTATTTCTATGAATAGAGTCATTTATAGAAGTTGTGCATTTGCTCATTTTATTAGTGTTGTATAGATCATGCCAATAAGAAAATAAGGGATAGCCTTAACATACTTGTATGATCTCTTTATTATTATTCAGCCATGCTCAACACAACTTCCCGCATCTACAACAAGTGAAATGATGTTGCCGTTCACATATAATGTCGTACAATAGTATTTGGCTAGTACAATGACATAAGAAAAATCGGGCAGCAACTCCTCTATTTCGAATAAATCCCAAAGACATATAAGGGTCATCAACAACCCAACAACAATAATATAATCCAATATGAGCTTATCCGATTATCTTAGCAATCATATTGAGCGGCATGCTCGTTTCTTTTACTCATAACACGATATAAATTGAATCCAACTCTTATTCCATAAATTAGTATACAACCCTTAGAGAATTATACTTATATGTGCCATATTATTTCTTGTTTAAGACCTCCACAAAATGCCTTCCAAAACAGCCCCATATGTCTAGCACCTTAATGCTTATCATCAATTCCTTGTTTTCATCTTTTCTTATTCAATCAACTTAATTAACACCTAAAAAAGCTTAACAACAGTAACCAAAAATATTATCAAATTATTTCTCACAATTTTCATCCACCACAAACCATATTTTTAACCACAAAACAGTCAAACCAAAAAGATAATTGTATCCTGTGTTCCTTCAAGTGCTTCTTATGGTTTTTCACTCAAACCATACAACCAACACAAGATTAACCTTAGGAACAATCAAGAAGATGTTATTCACACCTTGGATAATATCTACAACTCGAAACCCCATCTCAAGTTAGCTCACAGTAGCCCTCAATCACACCATAACATCATAGAAGTATTCTCTTGTAGTCTTTAATACCTTTGATGAGGATTTGTGTTGATTTCTATTGGGATTAGTTCATGGAACCATGGACAAGTTCTTGGAGGGTTTCTTACGTCCAAGTTAAATATCAGCAATCATCAAAACTAAAAGATACATTCAAAGAGCCTCGAAGGGCATGAAGACATACAGAAGTAGAACAAATTCGAAAGTAGAGGTCAATAAAGTTCATTTCTCATTTATGAAGTATTCAAGTATAATAGCCCCCAAGGGGTCACATCGTTCAATTACAAATCCCCCAGAGGGTAATTACCTATAAAGTACAAAGGCTTACAAGAATCTACAACTAAAGCAAGGGAACCGCGGGATGTACATGTGATGAAATTCGGGCGCCCGATCCGCCCTCAAGGGTCCATCTCTGGTACTTTCGTGCAGCTACTAATTTCGTACAACTACTACTCTCGGGCAGTTGTTCTTCTATTTCGGCATTAGGCTCCCTATATTTTAAAGTGCGAAAAAGTGTTGGTGCTTCATTTCTATAGTCATGGTGACTACCTCGGTACAAATATGGCAAAGGGCGGAGAATGCTTTTCCCGGTGCTGGGGAGTCGAATTACTTCACTCTGTAGAAGGCGTCCTTGATATGAGAGGAACACCTAGAGACAGTTAGGCGGTACTGCGGGTGGAGCAAGGGGGTGACAGTGTGGGTGTTTGCGCAAGATAAAGGCATCGCGGACTATGCTGATGGGTTCTTAAGTGTGTACCTATACCACTTTGCATTTGGCGCTTGTGATAAGGTAGTGCTCAAATTTTTCTTAAAGTATCGGGTTACTTTGACAAAAATTCATCTGTCGTTTTGGCAAACGGTACTAATGATAAGATTATGTGCGGAGAAAGTTGGTCTTGAATTCATGCTGGACCATCTCATCGAGGACAGTTAACCTTGAGGGGTCGTTCGCACACGCCCTTCGTTGTTGATAATAAGGAAGGCGTAGATTGAGAGTGGGCCCGTTGGTTCGTCCGATTCTGTATGACTGATATTATTCTTATGGAGTTTCTGCCATTCCCCGAAGTGTATAATCACACACATAAGTGTGGCGTTTTCTCGCTCTTTCAGATTTTGTTCATGGCAAAAATTGGCCAAGTAATCAATGTTATTTCCCGTGTTGCAGTTACTTCGTGGACGCTAGGCAAAGTTCAAGATTTGCCCGGCTGGGTTCGGAGGTTAATGTCCCATTCATCTTGCAACGAGCGCAGGTTGTGAGCTATTTCTCGCTTTAGGTGGGGAGTAGATCATCAAGGTACATGTGTATGTTGATTTTCTCCTCCTGCTATGTACTCGAGGTGAATTTTTCCTATCTTATGAGTGCTGGATTTGCTGTTTGTAGATATTAGGGGTTCTTCGAGGCGAGGAAGCGCTTTTTTGAGAGGATATGGAGTCGTCGGCCTCTAGGTCGAGATACGGCAGTAACAAGAGGGACCAGATCCCACAATGCGACAGAGCCTTTTGTGGTGCCGATCGGGCTCATATTTATGAGGACGGGGAATTGCCCGAGTCAGCTGTTCCCGAGGTGCATTTTTCTCGACAGATGGCTCCTTGAGTGGGCAAGTTATGCCTGGGGCCAGTTCTTCTAGGGTCGCAGGAGTGTGTTCTGATCTAGAGGAAATTTTCCATCTTCACTTTGTGGTGAGTTCGTGCGCAATTTTCCCATATACCGCATCTTCCTTCTCTTATTGAATCTTTCCTGTACAGGACTGTGATAGGTTTGAGTCTGAGTTATTTCATCAAAAGGGCAGGTTCTAGAAAATTTTGCATAAGGGAGAATCCCTTAGGCTTCTTTGCAATGAGAAAAAAGTTGAGCTGTAGTATTAGTGATATGAGTTATATCAGAGCATATATTATGAGAGCTATTTGATGGAGTAAGTAACTTCCTGTAGTGCGTTCTTCTCTTCTTTCTAACTTTAAGGCTAATGTCTTCTTGCCATATCAGTTACAGAAAAAGGTAGAGGCCTCAGAGTACCTTGAAGGCAACGTGAACTGTGTCAGGGCCACTTGCGAGGAGCTAAGGGCCCAAGTGTGGAGTCAAGCTTTGGAGGAGATGAATGTCTCGGCTAGGATCCTTCCCTTCGAGGTCCAGCTTAACTTGACCCATGGTAATGCCAAAGTTCAGGCGAATATGATCGAGAAACTTGAGTCCGACCTTTTGAAGGTAAGGGGAGAGAAAATTGAGGCTCGGGCAGAAGCGGCGTTAAGCCAAACCAGGGCTGATCATGAGATGTCGATCTGTATAAAGGAGGCTACTCACAAATCTGAGTTGAGGCAAGCCCTTGATAGCAAGAAGAGGATCGAGGAGTATGTTCATTACCAATCCCAGAGAGAAGTATGAGGTTGGAGCAAGAGGCTTTATTATCTCGGAGGAACTGGCTCAAGCAAGGGCAGACAAGGGTGACGCTCGATCACTCTTTGTAGACGTTGCCAAGGGAGAACTTGACGGGTTTTATCCCTTTGGCTCAAAAATATAGATTCTACCTTTTGTACTTTTTTTGCCGTTGCTCTAGGTCGTGTGGAACGATTTTTAGAGCTGGTCCATGCATCATGTTATGACCTGGGCTTCAACTGGCCTTCCAGCCTTTTGCTGCCTGCCTGGACAGAGGGTGATGACATTTTGTGCTATTGGGACAAAATTCTATTACGGGCGTGCGGTTTGGATATTTATCTCGACCGTAGATAGCATTTTTTGGGCCATGCCTTTTGGTGTTTTATGGTTGAATTGCCTTGGGGCTTAGTCTTTGAGTCAGGATAATGGTTTTCATCTTCTGCCATTGGGTGTTTGGCAATTTTTCTGGTCTAGTCCCCGAGTCACATTGCGATTCGAGTTGTAACAGACCCTTTAATCTTTCCGGAGCGTTATGATTTTTGGGTCCAGTCTCCGAGTCGCGTTGCAAATCGAGCTGTAATTGACCTTTAAATCTTGTTTGAGCTCTCGACCAGTAATGGTGGCCTTTCTGTTGCTTGGTCATTGAGACCTTTCGATATGAGGCCTTGAGACTTTTTTAGCCGGCGACAATGGCACTTATGCTATTTAGTCGCGGGGACCTTTTGATATGAGGCCCAAAGGCTTTGCTTTGGTTAACTTTTTTGGATTAGATCTCCGAATCGGGTTACGACTCGAGCTGACTTTGATCCTCAAGTTTTCAATTTTTAGGCTGGCGATAATGGCACTTACGCTGTTTGATGTGAGGTCCGAAGGCTTTTTGTAGGCTTTGTTTCCTCTCGTTAAGGTCTTATTGATTATTTTTCCTCACCCGTTGACCGTTCTAAAAGAACCTCGATTTTAAGTCATAGTCGGCGATGTTTCAAGAACCTCGGAAGGTTCATAGCTCGTAAGTCGAGTAGATCGACAGTTTTTGCAATTTTAGAGCCGACGTGGTCGGGATTCGGTATTTGCCTATTGAGGGAAGTCCATTTTTAATCGGTTCTTTCTGAAGTAGATTCGGAGGATTTTTTACCTACAGTCGGGTGTCCCCGAGTCACATTTTTTGTGCTGAAGCAGCCTTTTTGACCGAAGACATTGGTGTTTGGCCGGAGCCATTTTGATCTTGAGAAGCAATTTTAGGCGTCTACACTGAGGGTATGCCCTTTCGGGATTCTTACAAAATTTGACGTATAGCCTAAGCTACATGATTTTTCATACATGTAAGGGTCTTACAGTTTGCCATAGTTGTTGAGGTCTTACAGTGTGTGGAGAATAGATGTGGTTTTACCGAGGCTGCCTGTTAGGGTCTTACAATTTTAGATTTTCTAGTGTGTGGAAATCGGTGGCTTTCTCCGAGTCATCAAGTTATTTAAAACTGAAGACCGCTTCTCGTAAGCTCGGAGTTGCACCACAAGGGCTTGGTGAGCCTGATTTCCATTCTCGTTTCTTTTTTCTATAGGGGAAGACCCTAATTTTTTGATGAGATCAAGGTTCGATGCGATCGAACATTGATGACCCTCCTCTGTACGAGATCGTCCAGATATCACTTCTCACATGCAGCAGACATGAAGCGCGACTTATCGTATGGTTCATCAATTTCTTCTTGAATTTCATGGTGTGATCCGCTTGGATTTGGATCCATTCTCAATTGAAACACCTACAAAAAATCAACACAAGATTAGTCGGGCAATAGAATCATATTGAGCAATTTAAAACACTACAATTGAGACGAAAAATTAGGTTGAACGGTTTCGGGAAGCCATTTTTGCAACCCTACTATTTTTTGAAAATGTGGACAGTTTTCCCTTCTGCGAAATTTGAGCCGCAAAAGAGGTTCCGCTATTGCGGATTTTCAGTCGCTTCTGCGATTTTTTTATTTTTGGATTTTTCAATTTTCGCACTTCTACGGATTTTCTATCGCTTCTGCGGAAAGTAGTCTGCTTCTGTGGTATCAGTGTCTTCTTCAGTGATATTGTATTGCCTCGTTATTTTTTTCTTTTTCTTTTTCACTTTCAACCCAATTGTTCGCATCAAAATACAAAATTAATGCACTACATAAGAACATGATTCAATAGAGACTAAATTTGTGCCGCTTCGCACAAGATTTTCACTCAAGCATTATGTCGAACACTTTGCGGGCGAGGCAAAATGAAACATTCATCACAAAAATCGGGTACTCAAGACTTCCCACGATTTTTGCCCAATATAAACAGAACACACATGACTACACTCAACTAATTCCCTCACCTCTTAAAGTTAATAACACGAATTTAAAACAAACAAGGAGAAAAAGAAAAGAAAACTCAAACAAGATAAAAAAAAAATTATGTTGCAATTTAGCACATAGAGAACGTGAAGTGAGAGATGAGCATTGAAAAGAGGGTTTAGAAGATAATACCTGAACTTGTGCAAGAGAAAAAATTATAAGCAAGCTTCATTGGAATTTTGGAGATTATTTTGTTTTGGGGGAGTTAGGGTAGGGGGAAACAGTGAGTGAAGTGTTTTTGAACAAATGAACCGTTCAAAATTTTTTTACAATTAAAACTTGTCTGATTTTCGCTTCTCTAGATTTGCACCCACTTCTGCGATTCTACTTAAGCGGCTTTGGAACCGCGTCTGCAAAAAAGGTCGCCTTTGCGTTTTGTTTTCCGCTTCTGCGTGACCGCAGATGCGGTCAAAAAGTCACAGAAGCGGTTTTAGCAGAGAGTTTTTGGACAGTGTTCTGCAACTACTAGTTTTGACCCTCCGGACCACTCCAACCTGTTCAACTCAACTCCAAAAAAACTAAAACTAGACAGATTAGTCAAAATAATATTCTAAGATATTCTAAAAAAGAAAATTTCAAAAATGACTAAAAATTTTGAAAAGTGATGGGTTGCCTCCCACCAAGCGCCGCATTTAACGTCATGGCACGATGCAAAATAACATTACCACTTTTCTCGCCACTTGGATGATATGAATTGGGTACCTAGCTTGGAATCAAGATTGTGACCACGAGCAATGGGCAGTGGGGGTAAGTTGATGATCGAGCCAATGCTTAAATTCTTCATTTTGCACTTCTTGGCTCTCAAGCGAGGAATGTCATTTTGCTTTCTTGTTTCCTCAAATTGTATGATGTATGGCTTGAGTTTCTCCTCCTCGCAGTTCTTCATTGATTCATGTAGTTCAACTTCCGTGTCACCACACAATTTCGATGTTGAAAGATGCTTGGAATGTGACATCAAACCTCCAACTTGCAATTTTCCTCGAATTTTGACATCCTCCTTTTCCCCCGGATTAGAGTCAATTTCAATCAAATTTGCATTTACACCAGTTGACTCCAATTCCATTTTTTTTTCGGTATCACTAAAACTCATTGAGTCGGTTGGCGGATGTTCAATTCTTGAATCCTCATAGTAAAGCACACTTTCTTCCTCGGAGTTGGACTCTTCTTGGCTTTTATCCACACACTCAATTTGTTGGGCATAACGAGCCTCAACCAAAATTTGCATATGATCTTCCAAAGTGCGGATGTGTTCATCATTGTAATTCTAGCCTTGTTTTAAGTCCTCGAGTTCAAAGTTGTGCTTCTCCTCATTTTCAAGAATGGTGTAAAACATGAGCATCATTTTCTAATTTTGAGCATTTGGGAGTTCTTCTTGGTTTTGATCAAGTGCCAAGGAAGGATTTTCACTTCCAATATCCAAGGAAGATTCTTGGTTTTCATTCACTTCCGAGGCTTTTTGAGCCCTTGAGGCTTCGATCATTTCATCCATTTGTGAGTGCAACCGTTGAAGTGCTAAATCATTTTGGAGGCTAGTCTCCAAAAGATGTTCCAAGGAATTTTTCTCCTTGTTTCCTTCTTCAAGCAGACACTCCAACATGAGCTTGAACTCTCCACTTTGGCCATGCTCAACTTCTTCCATTTCCATAGCCCTAAAATTCTCCTCAAAACAAGTAGAATCATCATAGTAGGGGATTAGGGAAGGGAAGGACAAATATGCACAATAATCCCAATGATCATTTTGGCAACCACACTTATCACAAATACTCCACTCATGGGTTTGAAATTGTGCGCACAATCCACCCCCGGGAGAATTTAAACAATTTTTCCAGGACAAGTGTCATCAAAGTATGAACAACTACCATCCGACCAATTTTCATTATATGATGCCATTTTTCAAAAATAAGAAAAGAAACAAGAAACTAACAATAAAAATTTGACCAAGGTAAGAAAAATAATTACACAAATATTAACAAGTTTGGACCAAAGCACTTTCGCTTACTTCTCAAAAAACCTAAATTACGCCAAATTATTCCACGGCAACGACGCCAATTTTGATGACGTCCAAATCTACTACTAGAAAGTAATAGACACGGTCGCATGCAATATAATTTACCCAACTATGAGTCGGGGTCAAATCCCACAGAGAACAATGTGTAGGCGATTAGAAATGTAAGAAAATTATCGCTAGTTGCGCAATGCCAAACACTAAGAATTTTGGTTAAAAATTATTTTATCTAAATACGGAAATGTATACTAACCTAGAAAGCAAGTAAAATGATCAATGGCTACAAGAATGAATGCGTCGGGAATTACATTCAAGTAACGATCCAATGTATTTCATGATTTTATAAATAAGAGCGAGTTTATGTTATTTAGCCACGGATAATAATTCTTAATTAGCTTCTTCCGAAGGCTAACAAGACTTCCTAATTGAATTATCCCTAATCACATTTAGAAGATTAAGCACACCCGGAAGGCTACAAGTAGTTCAATCCTATGCCAAGGTAGAATTTATAAAATGAGGGTTAACGCCTCAAGTTCTTGTTAATTAATCTTTCCCAACCCCAAACTATTTTTTCCAAAATCAATTCGGAGTTAATGGGCGATTCATAGGGTTAGCTAATCCCTTTGGAAACATTAAAGAACATGAATAATTAAAGTAACAATAACTCACTTTATAAATAAATAAAAATCATTCAATACATAAGCACAACAAGGTATTTAATCCACACTTTAAATATAATTATTCCCATAAACAAGATTCAAGTGTTGGAAATAAATATTACACACTTAAATATTCAATATAAAGCAAGGAAATGAAGAAACAAACATAAATAGGTAAAAAAAATCTTAACCACAAGCTTTAATCTTCAAGACCCAAGTGTGTTTGTGCAAACCCTAGCTTCAAAACTTGCTCTCTCTAGTCTCTAATGACTGAAAATAAGCCAAAAGATTCCTCAAATGTCTGCTTGGACGAGTATAAAACTAATTTGGGATGAGAAATTATAAAATGTCCATTCTGCCCAGGCCTGATGCACTGTTTCCGCATCTGCGGAACAATAACTCCAGATGCGATTCCCCAAAAGCGGAAATATAACCGCAGAAGTAGAAAGTTTAGTGATTCCAAAAATCGCAGAAGCGGACGACAAAAGCGCTTCTGCGCTTCCGCAGAAGCGGAAATTCAATCGCGGAAGCAGTTTATGCCTGATCATCCTAATCTGTAGAAGCGGTAAGAAATTGCAGAAGCGGAAGTCACTTTTGCGGCCATTCCTCCGCAGAAGCGGAGTTCACTGGAAGTTTTTTCCATGATTTCACCTTCTTTTTGCTCAATTCCACTTCAATTCAATTCGAACCACTTCGTAGCATCATTTACCTGAAAATCTAACAATAAACACCATAAACAACCTCATTTTATAATTAAATGGACATAAAAGCTAAGGAAAAAAGGCTAGAATGAGTGGTAAAATCACCACTCATCATTTACCCCGTCCTAAATATCGCGTCCGTTCTTGAGAAGTCTCCATCTGCATATTCTGCTAACGGATCCTAAACTACGTATGGTGTGATTCCTGTAAGACCATGGATATGTAGGTAGCTAAGAAGTTAGATCACGGTAGAACCTCTTCAAACCATTTCGCCAGGTCAAAATTGGCCATCATATTTTTACCGGACAACTCTTTCATCATTCCTGGGTAAAGAGGGGCCTTTGTTGATAATCAATTATTTTCAATATATTTTAATATGAAAAATACCTTCAAAATAGAATTTTTATACATATATAAGTATGTCCTAATATTTTACTATTTTTCCTTAATTTTTAATAGTTTTTTAAATCAATTTATTGCCCTATTTTATTAGGAAAAACCCCAATAATTACTTCTAAAATTATCATTATGGTGGTTTATTTATTGGATTCTCATACCTATACTAAAATATAGCTAACATAATTTTTGCATATTTTTATAAATTTATTTACTATTTTTAAAGCTAAATTGCATATAATTGCAATATTAGCCTCTTTTAAGTTTTAATTGTGTTTATAATTATAAAATTAAATCTAGTATTTTTAGTTTGATAATTACATATTATTAATCATTTTAGTACCTTTAATTTATTTTTAAAAATTATTCTACTTTTTTATAAAACAAATAAGGGAAAGTGGGTATTTAAATGTTAGCCCTGTTCGTTTCAATTTAGCCTTATTGGAGCCCCAATTTGAACCTAATTTATAACCCAATTACTAAGCCCAAATCATAATCTACCTGACCCATGACCCAATTAAATAACCCGCCTGGATTCCCTTTCTAATCTCAGTCGTTGATCACCTAGAGCCACGGCTCACAACAACCCCTTCTTTTTTAATTCCCAACTACCCCAAACCCTAACCGTTTCCCATCTGTAGCCACCTTTGAATACCACTTTCTCCCAATTCTCTCCCAAGATCATCTCAAACCCTAGCCGCCTTACTTGGCTTCCAACTGAAAATCGCCCAAATCCATGGCCTCCAAAGCTATTGAAAGCCTGTACCTACACTCCTATGACTCCCACACACCTGATTACTATGGTTTAAAGGCTAGAACATCAAGAAGTTTGGTCTAGACCTCGGATGCTTTTAGTTCTATGGCTGTTTTTGGTCATCTTTGACCTTGCTCCGGCCAGCCATGGCTATTCAAGCATGACTCTTGGCTTCTCCTACTTAGATCAATGACTTTCCAAGCCTTTCTCACAATCTAGGTTTCTTCTGAAACCATAACATTCGAGGTTCTTGCGATTCTTTTAGATCCGTTGTAGATCTGTTTTTACTCCAGGCTCCTAAATGTTTTCTCACGATTTCTTTCAAAACTCTACTTTCAGAACTTTTATCTTTTCTGATTTATGGTTTTTGTTAAATTATTTCGAAGTTTTTGTGATTTTTTACATGTTATACTATGTTTCTTTATGTTGTTCTTTTACTGGAGTGTGCATGTCAAAAAGTCTTACTTACTTTTGAAATTTTCATAATTTATTTTGTTAACATTCTATCTAATTTACTTGTCTTTCATCTCTATACTCGATTGATGCGTAAACCCCTAAAGTTTGGGGTTCATTCGAATTCTGAGATTATATGTATGAGCACACGATTTTTTTCCAAAACAAATTATTCCTAAAACCCAAACAAAATGATTTTTCATTATTTTTACAATTTTTTTTGTTGAAATTTGTTGCATTTTTGTGATAATTAATTGCATAATAAAAATAATACAAAAAAAATATATGCATTAGAATTTTTAATTTTACACTTTTAGTACTAATTCATTTTGGAAACAAATTAAAAAAAATAAAAAAAAAATAGCATTTTTAGTGTTTCAATTGAAAACTACTATAAAATAGATATTAAATAAATTTTAGAATCCAATTAGTTATAACAATTAAATAAAATCATAAAATAAATAAAATTGGAAATTGAAAATAAAATACAAAAATACAAAATGAAAACACAATGCAAAAAATACAAAATAAAAGATTTGGACTAATAAATAAATTGGGTTAATTATACAAACCAAAATCAAAATTCCCTAGCCCAAACAATATACCCGCCCAGGCCCAAATTCCACCCGGTCAGCCCCAGCCATAAATCCAAACGACTCCGTTTTAAGCAATCTAATCCTAGCCGTTGAAATGAATTTATCCAACGACTGAAGCATAGTCTTCTCATTAAAATAAAACGACAACGTTTTAGAGATTTAATCTGAGCCCTTGATCAATTTAATCCAACGGAAAATTGAGCCCTCATTACGACGGCGTTTGAGGTATGGAAGATCTCGTCCGTTCGTTATCATTAATCCAATGGCTCTGGTTCACTGAAGGTCTTTTAATATACCAAAATACAAAATTAAACCCTAAATTTTTATTCTCTTCTCCTTCATCTCATTTCATCCGCCTCCCTCTTCTCTCATAGCCCCCTGCCGGAACCCTACCGGCGGGAGATGACACCTAAGCCAACCAGTCCACCAATAACACCCCAGAACCACCCTTCATCCCTGATCCCACCCCTGTATTCCTTTTCCCTCGAATCACTTCCGTTCATCTCAAATATTCTAAAAAGTGTCGCCGGAACCCTAACTCCGGCGAACACTAGTTCACCCAATTCGCCCCAAAATCACACCAAATCTTCCGCTTGACACCCTCAGCCCAGTTTCGAAACCCTTAAATCTTAAAAGTCATTGAAAAAACTCAAATCAAGATTTAAAATTCACCGGTGACCAAAGATTCAAGAAATTGTCACAAGACTCTCCAAATATTGGGAGAACTTGAAGAAAAGAAGAAAAAAGAAAAAAAAAGTAAAGAATGCCCGAATAAACAAAGAAAAAGATAAGTTTTCTTTTTCTGCATTTATTTTATTTTCTTGCATGTGTTTATATTTGTTTTTCATTACTTATTTTTAATTTTTGTTACTAGGGTTACTGATTCTTGTTAGAATAGCAGTGTAATTTTTAGGGTTTAAAAAATAAATTCGGATTAGTATAACTAGATTTTTAGTATGATTTTTTTATTTTGTTTGTTTCATTTGTTTTGATTCGGATATTTGTTAGATTTAATTTTTAGTTAAATCTGATATTTGTATTGTTAGTCAGTGGTAATAATTAGTAAAAAAAAATTTTAGGTTTGTTAGGGTTAATTAGTATTGACAATAATTAGTCGATTGGTTATAGCTATTTGATAATTAGTGTTTGATTATATTTTAATTTTATTAAGTAACTAGTAGTTAATACATCTTAAATTCTGAAAATCAGTTAATAGTTAAAGTTTAAAAGGGTAAAAGGGCAGAATGGTATTTGGTAAATCTAATTTTGATTCAGGGTTAATTTGGGGACATAAAATGGGATGACAGTAATAAGCCTAAGGAAGTAGGGGCACTCTGGGTAGAAGAAAATGTCAATAGAGTAATTTTCTAAGTAAAGTAGGGGTATATAGGGTATTATATAAGGGTAGAAGATTCTAGATAGGGCAATTGGCATAATTCTTAACAAATAAAAGCCATCTACACGAATAACTAATAAAAAATAAGGACAAAATTGAAATAAAAGAGGGACTATAGTGTAAATAACAAAGTCTGAACTTCCCTCCATTTTAAATCTATAAATAGGCTGTAATGGGCATCATTTGATAAGTTTTTGCAATCTGAAAATCTCCTTAAAGTAATTCTGCCATTTTTAGCTCCACACTTTCACAATTAACCACTTCCAAAAAATCAAAAACATTAGACTTAACAGAAAATATCCAAAATTTACTGTTTCATTGATCTAAATTCAACTCTAAGGCTGTTTTTTGTTGATCGTTTCTGATTCTGGTGATTGAAAGGCTGGAATTTCTTTTTGAAATTGGTTAATTTTATGCTTCTGGTTTATATCCTTTACTTTTGGTTAAAATCTTGTGGTGTTGAGGCTGTGATTAAGTTTGCTGCATTGATTACTGTTTCTGTTACTGATTGTGAATTAGAGATGTAATCCATCTTCTCTTTCAATTCCAAGTACATGTCTAAAGCATTGGTGATGTAGTTTTCAGAAGTTAAAGAATGAAATTTAATGTTTTCCTTCGTGTAATATAGCTGAATTCATGTGATTTGTGATTTGTTAACTTTGTAATTAAATTGACTAGACTGTAGACTGCTTGTAATTGTTTAGCCTGTGATATTCCTTCAATGATGATGTAGCCATATTAGAATCTGAGTATAATTGTAGTAGCTGTTAGTATTAGATTCAATTTGTTGCAATAGTTAGCTAAATTTGATTCGTCTAGTGGTTCCAATAGGATTAGTGATTTGATACTAAAGTTTGTTATAATAGAAACTCTCACAGATTACATATTCATCTTCTATGATAAAATCAGTGGAATTTGTTTAGCTAATAAAGTCATTTTTAATACATTCAAATTTAAAAATGAAAATTGAAAGTGATCATTGTTAGTTTTCAATGGTTAATTGCTAATGTTAGTTTAAAAGATATCAGTAAATATGGATTGAACCTCTAGCTGATTTTGTATGAATTAATATTTACTTTGTTTTGAAATTTTGGTACAAGTGAAGTAACTGGAATTAAGTATAATAAATTTTGGCCCGCCGTTGGGCCTTATGTGATTGAGCTGCTTATAGTCCAATTTAATAGACATTTGGTTATTATTTGGGCCAGCGTTTGGGCTCAGCTTAATGTTTAGGAATGAATGGCCCGTTTCAAGCCATTGTGGCCTCAATAGGCCTAGTTTTGACATTGCCTGCTCATGTGAGTTTGGCCAGTTCAGATCTCCTTGATGCACACATATGTTTTTTTCCTTCCTTGGGCCATATTCAAGGCCCAAAACGATGTGATAGTTCATAAACCAAATTGAAATAGCTTCAAAAAATAATAATTAACTAGGATTTTTCCTTTATTTTAGAGACAAAATTAAATAGATAATTGTAATTACTTTTAAGTTGCCCTTTAAATAAAATGATGAGATGAGCCTCGCCAAATTATAACACAATTGCGGGGCCCTCAATAATTGCTTACAAATATACTAGAAATTGGGAGGACTGTTTAGTGAATTTCACGGTCTTCCCCAAAGTTAATAAACGCATAGTCTCTTTAGGTGCGAATGTTCATAATATTACTTTCCTAAATACGGGTGCACATATATGTGACCCAAATCCAAATCTCAACGAAGTCGAAATGTGTTAAAAGCCACGGGCGTACTGGTACAGCGTGGTTCGAGATACATTTCCAGGACGTTGCAATTCTTGTAAATAAATAATAAATATAATAAAATCGGGTGATTAATAAAAGGCACAAAAAAATAGAACATGTATTAAAATCAGATAAAATCAAATACAACAGTTGAGTGACCGTGCTAGAACCACGGAATTTGGAAATGCCTAACACCTTCTCCCAGGTTAACAGAATTTCTTATTCGGGTTTCTGGTACGCAGACTGTTAACAGAGTCATATTTTCCTCGGTTCGGGATTCAATCGGTGACTTGGGACACCATTAATCTCCCAAGTGGCGACTCTGAATAAATAATAATAAATCTCATTTCGACTGTCCTTTAATTGGAAAAACTCCTTTACGCCTTCGTGGGTGTATTAAGCATAAAAAGGAGGTGTGACAGCTCTGGCGACTCTGCTGGGAAAAAGAAACCCAGAACTATGATTCAGGGTTTAAGAATTCGAGCTCAGAACAATTATTGTATTTGTTTATATCTGATTTCCAAATATGTTCATGATTAATGTGCTAAATGTTTACCGCTTTGATATTATTTGAATTGTATATAAACTGTGCCGAAAGCCCTTCTCTTCTCACCTCTGGGGATGTGCTTACTGGTTGAGACTCCCTATTCTGTTAGTGTTAATACCCTTAAATAAGAAAGAGGCCGGACAAGTTACTAAGCCGGATGGCCGTTTGGTTCCCGGTACGTAGCCCCCTACTCGACTCGAGTTGTCCGCTCGGGTACACAGTCTAGACCATATAACTAGGTTTTGAACTTAGAATAGGGACGTTTATTTACATCACGTATGACTTAGGGGACTCAACACAGGGGTTGGGTCCATCTAGGACAGGTATCCGGATATGAAATGACCACCATGCATTTTACGTGTTGCATTTATTTGTCTCGGGCCATCGTGCTGACCGGTTTTTTAAAAAAAACAAAAGAAGAAAATTTTTGTGGAATAGTAATTGTTTAAATTTTAGAAAAACCGATATCCAAATACTATCGAAACTCTGCCGAAATTTTGTAAAAAAAAAGGGAAAATAAAAAAAAAAGAGTTTTTATTCTTGAGGTTATTGAAAATAAATAAAATTGTCTTGTTTTCAAAAATTACAAAAAATATATAATTTGTTTTACCAATAAAAATTTTTTGCTTTCAAAATATTTTGGGTATTTGATTTTTTTTGCCAAAAATTTGAAATGAAAAAAAAAGTTTCTTTTAAAATAGTTTGCCCGAACTACGCTGGTTTGATTCTCACCACATGTGAGATACGTAGGCAACCCTTGACGGGTCCAACCACACATTTTTGCAAAAATAGCCAGAAAATGTCAAAATTTTGACTTTTGTTATCATAAATAAATTAAGTGATGCCATTTTGTCAAAATAGCCGAATGTCCCAAAAGGGCGTCAGAAGCCTGTTTTGAAAATGGCCACTTTTGAATCATTTCCTAACAATTATCAAACACAACCTTAAAATCTTCTCTTGGAAGTGTTGAAAGGCTGTATTGGCAAAGTAGTTTTTTTATTTTTGTAAAAATTTAGAATTGAAAAAAAAACAAAAATATATATAGTGCTTTTCTTTTAGGTCATAAATAAATGATTAAACCACCTTAATAAATGTGCAGGATGAGCACGACTCAGAATGAATCATTCTTGCATAAGATCCTTTTTGGAGTTACGTCCGTGGTGGAATGATTTGGGCAAAGAAGGTCAAGATGAAGTGAAGAAATATTTGAAAGGTCTCACTGGTTTGCTAGATATTGTGCCTCGAGGGAATATTGTCAAAGCATTGATTACATGTTGGGACCCAGCACATAATGTGTTCCTCTTTCCGGACTTCGAACTTACCCTGACATTAGAGGAAATAGCTAGCTACATTGGTAAAGATGTGGTCCCTTTAAGGCATAAGTATTTGGTTGCGCCGAGAGTTGTAGTTGTGCACAGATTTCTAGACTCTTTGAAGATAATCAGAACTATCCATAACACAGATCTGGCAAACGGTTTTTGTACTCTAAATTTCATATATCATCGCTATGGCCACGTCGAGGGGTTCAACAACCCAGAAAGCAAGATATGTAGCAAAGGAAATCGTCAGAAATGGGAAGAGCATCAACGTTTTGCTTTTATGTTGGCTTTTTTGGGACTTTTGGTATTTCCGAGAAAGGACAGGAACATTGATATAAAAATAGTTGGGGTTGTCAGCACGTTAATTACCCAAGCCAAAAGTACTCTTGCACCTATGATATTGGCTGATATTTTCCGTACTCTTACGGCTTGCAAGGCTGGGGAGACTTTCTTTGAGTGGTGCAGTTTATTATTACAAATGTGGATGATTGAGGATCTGTGTCATCGTCCTCAATTCTTGAGCTACGGGTCTCCAGAAAAAACGTGCATCGAAGAGTTTCACACAATGATTAAAGGGGTCAAATTGCCAGAAGGATTCACGGGTTGGATAACATATTTTCGGTCCCTCATTTCTAGTCAAATCGAGTGGATATTTGGATGGTTACCCGTTGATGAAATCATATATATGCCGGCAGCTCGGCCACATTTCTTTTTGATGGGGCTTAAAAGCATTCAGCCTTATGCCCCTTATCGTGTGCTGAGATAACTTGGGAGATGCCAAATAGTACCCAAGGATGATGATCTTAGTTTGTAAGTGATCGAGATTGGGCCCGAAGGCCAGTTTCCTAAAGCATTGGTCTGCCAGATCTGGAGTGAATGTCAATATTTTGCGGCAAATACTTGTGTCCGTGATCGAGCTAAAGGAGAGGTATCACCTGAATACCAGGCTTGGTATAAAAGGGATGTTGCATTCGGAAGGCCGACTAAAAGTCCTCACCTCCAGGAGTTTGCTGAGTTATCACAAGAGCAGTGGGCTTGGTTAGCCAAAGAAAATGAGTACAAGGCAAAGATTAGCATGTTGGAAAAACAGGTCCAAGACCTCAAGTTTGAAAACAGTGTGGAAGCAGCAGCAGACGAAGGTGAGAAAAGG
The DNA here is from genome assembly GCA_026770625.1 of Nicotiana glauca. NCBI lineage: Eukaryota > Viridiplantae > Streptophyta > Magnoliopsida > Solanales > Solanaceae > Nicotiana > Nicotiana glauca. The sequence goes on from MU789430.1 coordinate 51,959, forward strand.
CAATTGGCCAAAGGGAATGAGGCATTACGAGCTCAAATTCATAAAATGAAGACAGCAGCCGAAACCACTGTTAGAAATGCTCGAGATGCGAAGCTGATAGACAATTTGCGGCAAAAAGTGAATGATTATAGTTTTGACCTTAACAAAGCAGAAAAAGACCTAGCTGGGGTTCAAATACAGTTGGCTAAAAATGCAGAGGAACGAGCCCGTATGGTCCAACAGCTAAAAGAAGAGCATGATAATGAGGTCGCTAGATTGAGGAAAAAGGTTATTACTGCAGAGGTCAAAATGAGCAAACAAGCAAAAGAGTTCAGTGTTGAAAGGGAGCATTGCTATACAGCTGTAGTACAATTAGAGATGGATATGCAACAACTTCAGGAGAAAATCAGCAAACTTTGGAGGCTAGGACTGAGCAGATTGGGCGGTTGCTTCAGGAAAAAGGGATAATTAGAGAAAGAATCCTCGATATTGTTCATTACATCACCCCGGAAGTGCAAAATATGTGAGAACATGACCCAAACTACATTTTTTTGCCTCAGTGATGATATTCGTGAAATAGATAATAGGCAACCTAGACAGACTCCAAATGGGACTTGCATATAGGCCCGCGGCGAGACCAAACGATGTCCCGCGGGCACCAGGAGCTTTGATGTATTCTTGAGTCTGTCATTTGAGTCTGTATTTTTCATTTTTCATTGTCAAGAAGTTTGTAGTTTGGTTTGTCATTTAGAGTCTTCCATTGTAATAAATGTTGGCCATTAATAAATTTGAAAATTCCAAAAAAAGGTTGTATTTGTATTTTGTTTTCTCACAACACAGTTGCGATAGGCAATTTTATAGGACCGATAATAATCATATGAAAATATAAAATATAAATACGAGTCAAAAGAATATTGAAACAAAAAAGAAAAGAATATTGAAAAATGATGAAAAGAGAAAGAAGGAAAAGCCACAACAAAAGAATTGGCAAAGCAAAGGAGAAAGGCAAGAATAAAAGAAAAGCCATAGTTGAGGAAGCTGGGATGACGCATGTGGCCGAGCCAAATTGTTTAAGTGCATCTGTGCTCCCAATGTGCGATTATTGATTGATAATGCCCTAACCACTAATGAACGTTGTTGTTGTTGAGTTCAGAGAGCTGGTTTTAGTTAGCTGGCATTCTGGCAACTCATCTGTACAATACCCGTTCCAAAGATATATCGAAAAGGATTAGCCAAGAGATCGAAGTTACAATTGTTGATCCGTCTTGGGATGAAGAAACAATGGATGTAAATGCTATGAAGGAGTAAATGTACAAGCTAAAACAGCAAATGGCCGAAATGTACCAGGCCTGGGCGAAAGGACAAAACTTACCTACATATCCTGCCAATCCCGTCTATATTCCTCCACAAGTTCAAACACAAGACCCTCCTACCGTAAATTCTTCCCCTGCTTATCCTACATATCCACCGTATTACGCAACCACTTCTCAAACACCACCACCTCCTCCACCACCAAAACAGATACCACCACCACTACCACCAGTTGCTCCTGTGTACGTGGCTCCTCCACCGGCCATGTTACATAAATCTTCAAGTGAACCTTTGTTCCACACCCAAGAAAATCATTACTATCCACCAGAACCCACTTTTAGACCCCATGAGCAATACCCTTACACTTCTCTCATTGATATATCCGAGGAAGAGAAACTACCCAAGAACCCCGAACAGGAGGAAATGATTCGCAAAGTAAAAAGTTTGGAACAGTCGTTCCGAAACATGCAAGGGCTCGGGGGGCAATTAAGTGTGGCTTATAAAGACTTGTGTATATTTCTAGAAGTTCAACTACTTGTGGGTTTTAAGTTGCCAAAGTTCGATCTTTATGACGGTCATGTTGACCCTGCAGCCCACTTGAGAGGATTTTTCAGTAAAATGAGGGGTGCCGGTGGAAAGGACAAATTTTTAATGGCTTACTTCAGCCAGAGCCTCAGTGGATCAGCTTTGGAGTGGTACACGAGGCAAGATCACACTCGTTGGTTTACCTGGGATGACTTAGCTCAGGCCTTTGCCAATCACTTTCAATATAATTTGGAAATTGCTCCCGACCGACTCTCCTTGACAAAGATTGAAAAGAAGCCAGGGGAGAGCTTCAGGGAATTTGGATTCAGATGGAGAGAGCAGGCTGCAAGGGTCGATCCTCCTATGAAAGAGGGCGAGATGGTGGATTATTTCTTACAGGCTTTAGAGCCTACTTATTATGGACACCTGGTGTCAGCTGTTGGAAAGACGTTCAATGAAGTTGTCAAAATGGGAAGTATGGTAGAAGAGGGATTAAAGTCTAATAAGATCATGAGCTACTCAGCAATAAAGGCTACAACCCAGGCCATCCAGACGGGCACTGGAGGGGTTCTGGGAAAGAAGAAGAAAGAAGAAGTAGCTATGGTAGAAGGTAGGACATGGTCCAGGGGTACTTCCCCTTACTATCATCAACCCCGTCCACATCACCAACCTTACCCACCTACACCATATGACCTACCACAACATTATTATCCACCTTCTGTTCCACATTTTTCAGTCCATCATGCCCAAACTTACCCTCAACCACAAGCACCATGGCGTGCACCCACTTCTCACAACACTTATCATACCCAAAATGTGTACCCACCTCCCAAAACATACAGAAATCCTGGTGGAACTGGTTTCCGCCCAAACCCTGCTACCAAAAATGATAGATTGCAGAAGAAAAAAACTTTCACTCCATTAGGAGAATCCTACACCAGTCTATTCCACAGGCTGAGGCTGCATGGAGTTCTAAACCCTATTGAACCAAAAATTCCAAACCTACCACCAAAGAACCTGGACTATTCCGTCAGTTGCGAATATTGCTCAGGAGCTCCGGGGCATGATACGGAGAAATGTTGGCACTTAAACACTACTATTCAAGAACTCATTGACATGAGGAGAATTGAAGTGCAGGCTCCTGAAACTCCTAATATTACGCAGAATCTCTTACCGTCTCGTCATGAGGCTCACATGATTGAGTTGGTACAGAGGGGAGAGTGCAAAAAGACATCTTAGACGGTAATGATGATCAAAGCAAGTGAAAGTAAAGCAGATAAGAAGTCAATTGGTAGGAAAGCGTTGGTTGTAGCAGAACAAGTGGCTAATGAGCCAGAGTTGATAGTAAAACCAGAACCTGTGAAATTGACAGTATCAGGGGCAATTGTTTAAGCCCGTGTTGGTTGTGAAAGGAGCTCAAGCAGAACCAGTCATCATTAAACCGGTAAGTCAGTTGCCCGTTGTAGATGCAAAGGCTGTCCCATGGAATTATAATAAAGTGACTGTTATGTATCGGGGAAAAGAAGTCAGGGATGAAATATATGAAACTCGGGGTTTGACAAGATCGGGGAGGTGTTTTTCCCCTAAGGAATTAAGAAAAGATAAAACGGATAGGGACAATCCGGCATCGGAAAAAAAGTTGTCACCGAGGATGAAGCCGAAGAATTTATGAGAAAAATGAAGGCACAGGATTACTCTATAGTGGAACAACTAAAGAAAATGTCGGCGCAGATCTCTCTATTGTCTTTGTTAATCCATTCAGATGAACATCGTTGGGCATTAATGAAGATCTTGAATGAAGCACATGTGCTCGAGAAAATTACTGTGAACCATCTTGAAAAGATTGCGAACAAAATTTTTGAGGTGAACAGGGTGACATTCTCTGATGACGAATTGCCAGTGGAAGAAACTGAACACAACAGAGCCTTGTACCTTACTGTAAAATGCGAGGATTCCGTAGTAACTCGGGTGCTAATTGATAATGGGTCGAGTGCCAACATTTGCCCTCTGTCTACTCTGGAGAAGCTGAAGGTCGATAATGAAAGAATTCACAAAAACAGCATCTGTGTACG